>MRSU01007661.1:0-34675 GCA_008369845.1 Trichomonas gallinae
TATCGAGAAAAACGCTGATTTCGATTAACCTTAAAAATGAAATTCTGAAGTTTACGAGTGGGCGTAACTGCACCCTTAAGTCAAAATTTTTGGTTAAATTTTTATGACTAATTTCATTTTTCATAAATGCAGTTTAACATAGACTTCAAGTCGCTGATGATGAAGTATGGAGACTATATAAAAACAATGAAGATGATGTTCAATCCAGAACATACAGATTTCAACATTTTAGTGGACAAAATTGACCATTGCATCGAAAAATTTGAAATTTCAGCTGATTTCTTCCTTAAGTCAATAGAAAATGCACAGAAAACATCTACCAACTATAGTTCTCATAATTATAACAAACTTTATAACATAATACAACATAAATATTACCCATTATGGATAAAATGTCATGATGACAATCCTGAGGTCGATTTTACATTTGGTGTCGATAATAATGATTCAGTGGAAGATTTAATTGACGAAATCGAAAGAGATGGTCTCAAGCAAAAGGGATATGACATCATCACTAAATGCGCAGGATTAGGAAAAGTAAAGTGCTTCAAATTTTTACGCAGCAATGGAATCGAAATCAGACAACAGTGTCTAGTTAATAGCATCAAAGGTAATAATCGTGAAATTATTAGTGAATGTCTTGAAAATGAAACTCCAGATGAACAATGCATGAAGATGGCCATCAGAAGACATAACTTCGAACTAATCATGCACTTCATGAATCATTTTCACCTTCAACCAAATCCACGTCTTGCACAATATTATCGTAACCTTCCAGTATATCTTTTAATGATGAATCAAGTTCCTGAATTCCTATATAATTATGGCATTCCTGATTTACTCCCCTTATACCTTTCAACTCACATAGGCATACGTCAATATCAAAAGCCAAATATTTTTTTCCAAGAAGTAAGCATGAGTACATTAAATGCGTTCAGGCAATATTATCAGACGCACAATGTAATAGGATTCAACTTTGACGCAACATTGGTCTCACATTTCATTGACAGGCGTTTGAGAGATTTCTTCATTCTATTAAAGGACTATGGATACGCAAAAGAAAAAAGCATCAGAATTGAGGCATGTAATTGTATTATTAACAAATTTACTCCTGAGAAAAAATCTCTCTATGAACAATGGATGCATGCAATAATCAAATTGCTCCTCCAACATGGTGATGATGAGGTTGAAAGTCTTGTAAATCGGAAACTTGGAAAGGAATACAAGACACTCTTAATGTGTGCTGCCGAAAAAGGCGAGCTTAATTATGTGCAAAATTTAATTAAACACAAAGCAATATTGGACTTGAAAGATCGGTGGCACAATACAGCATTGATATATGCAATCAAGAATGGTCATTTCCTTATTGCTGATCTATTGATTAGTAGTGGTTGCAAAGTTAACATCAAAAACAAGTCAGGCGAAACTCCTTTATGGTTAGTCACTCATTCTCAGCATTCACCAGCTACGGCTGATTATATTTCAAATTTGTTGAGAAAGCATGGAGCAAAGCGTTGAATAAAAACTATCATATACATATATATCTAATTTTTGTTTTTGCTTGTGAAAGTTTTTTTAAAAAGCAAGATGTAGTTAAAATTATTGGAAATAACTTGCGATGTGAACTGTGGAATCAATTAATGATGCTTTTTTACGTTATTAAGACTCTGGTTACAAGCAATTTATGGCAAATGTCAATCAATTTCTCGATTTAAAAAAATGTTTTTCATAACATTTTATTGCTTCATTGTAAAAAAAAAAAAATTATTCACAAAGTATATATATTTATTTGGTAATAAAACAACAACATAATAAACAAATTTAAACAATAATTGGCTGTTCTAAGTCTGCTTGAGCAACTTTCGGGACAATTTCTTGGATAAGTCTTTTTCCAGTGACAATGGAAGTACTACCAACAGTGATGTCAATTGATTTGCCTCCCCAGAACTTTTTGCCGAGATTCGAAATTGCGGCGACTTCCGAAAGGGAAACACCACCAATAATGAACACCAATATCTTTCTATTTGTTTCGGGGACTTCTTCTTCTTTTCTTGGAGGAATTTCGAAACGAATCAGATTTTCATTCATATATTGCTCAATATTTCTGCCTTTTTGTCTTTCAAGTCTACCAAGTCTGTGATCAATTGAACATTGCACAACTCTGGCTGAGAATGGCGCGTATCCATCAAAATATTCGAAAATATCTTCATCAAATGATTTTTGCATGAATTCATCAAGTTTTCTACTGATCTCTGCTTTTTGTGCTTCATCTTTAGCATTGCCTTCTATGTAAAGTTCTTTTGGAATCTCTTTATACAAATCAAAAGTCGAATTTTGATTTGCCATTCGAATATGCATGATTCTGTCCTTTACCTTTTGTATTAATCCATGGGACATATCGAGCATGCCGATATTTCGTAGATTTACCAGGTCATTGATAATATCCATTCCAAATCTTTGCATCATGCGCGTAATGAAGCCATTAAAAGGCGTGGATGGAACTCCATTAAGACATAAGCTTGCTAAACAAAACTCTCTGACTGTTTCCGTCCAATTTTGATCACGAATAATATTTGCTTCTGCTGTAGCAGGAGCTGCTGAGTCTCCACGAAGAATGGAAGCCTCAAAGTCAATGATATCACCAAAGTATGGATCAGAGCTTCTATTTTTAACAACATAATCGCAAATTTTGAACATGTTTTCGAATTGAGGCATGCTGTTGACGAATGCCATTGCTTTTGATATTTTCTGTTTGAATTCCATATCTATTTCACCACTTCGTCTGTTTTGAATTGATTCTTTAACTTGTTGTATGCGAGATGTGATATAAGTGGGAACATTCTTGATTTGGAGAGAGCTACATTCTTTAAATGCTTGATCATTGTCTGAAAGTAGATATTCTGACTGATTAATATCGATATCTTCAGGCAAATGAAGAAATCCGCAATCAACATTAAAAAAGTCATCAATTGCACCAGCAAACGTCTTCTGTGACAACAAAGGAGAAACAAGATCTATAGTACGATCAAGAATAATCAATGTGTCGTATACTGATTGATTCGAAAATGATGATAATCCGATTTGCGCTTTTTGTTCTTCGACAATCTTCTTCACTTTCATGGCATATTCACCAATGCAGTACAAAGAGCCAAATGCACCGTTGATAATTTGTATTTTCGTTAATGTTCTCGCTATAGCAGTTAAATCATCAATGTCTCCATCGACAAATATGTGCCTGAAAGATCTTGGAGCATTTGTGAGGAAGAGATTTTCTCCGAGGAGTAGTAAATCGTAATGAAATTCGATGATTTTCAAATTTTCTCCTGGAAATGCGTTTTCAAATACTTTACTGAAGAATGGGCCATCTCTTGGCGTGACTAATATCCATATTTTGTAATTCGGAAGCTTTCTTAGATATTTCACAGCTGAGTTTGCATCTTCTTCATCATTTGGCAAAATAACACATATATTTCCCTCATTTGCATCATCTTGGATGTCTTCAAGGTACTTTAACGCTGTGAATTTCGTCATTAAGACTTCACGTGGAATTAATCTGAAAATACGGCCGCAAAAGCTTTTTGGAATCGCGCAAATTGTTTCATTTGGAATACTCTCACGTATCTGATCGAATTCTATCACAGATTGAGACTGAATTGACGCGAGAGGCGAATCCGGAAAAAGCATTGGCAAAACGATATCGGCTTTCGCTTCTTATTTGTCATGTAAACAAATTTAAGGGCGAATTTCTGAGGTTTACAAATTGACTTGTTTGGTTAGTTATCCCCATTTGAGGATGAGTAAAACACAAATAACTTTGGATTTATTATTCTCATAGGATATACTATAACCATTTGCTAAAGTATTGGTTGCTCATATCAGCTTCATCAGCCACTATAAAGATTTTGCCCTTAAATTCACCCCTTAAAATGCCATGTATAGAATATATTTCATAATTTTGACGTGTAAATGTTTAAATTTCGTCATTTTTTTGAGAAATGTCATGTAAATATAATAAATGTCATATAAACTATTCTTTCAAAAAATGACATATAAAATATAGATTTTACCATTTTGTCACGCAAATATATTAGTTACCATCTAAAATGTAATTGCATAAATATTAAGCTTTGTTAATGGATTCCATTGGAATAGTCCCTAAAACTAATAAATGCTAAATAATAGCTCATTTTTTGGTACACTTATATGAGTTTTTGTTTCAAAGATTCTATTTTTTCTTTGTCAAGTAAAGGCATAAATTGTCATGTAAACTTCAAAAATGCCATGTAAGCATATTTATGACAAGTAAATTACTCATTTTTGATGTATGACATGTAAACTATTTAATTTTTGTCATTTTAATAAATATGAATTTTTTTTCTTCGGATCCATCTCAGTCGACTACTAAATCAAATGCTGGGTCGAATCCAAATAGTAATATTCCGCGCAGTTTCTTGAAGCAAGTCCAGTTTATGGAACAATATACTGAACCGATGAAAAATTATATCAGGAACTGCTTCGAAAATTGCCAAAATGATGAACAAAAGGATTTCGTTGGCAAGTATTTGCTATCAAAAATAAAAAAAGTCTCACAACAACAAACATTGTCTTCGTATTCTTGGTCAAGTGAGCCATTGGCGCCTAAATCCCAGCAAGAAGAAAATGAAATAAAGTCTGCAATGGAACCAAAGCAAGAAATTCAAAATACAATGAAAAAACCGAATAAATGGAATAAAAGCCAAGAGCATCAAAGAGATGATGAAAACAGACCATCTTACCAAAAGGAAAATCATAAGCAATGGAATTACAATAAAGATACTCGCAAAGATCAGCAAAATGATAATAAACCTACCGAAAATGATAATAAAAACTATCAAAACTACCAATACCCACAGCAATATCCAAATTACAATCAATATCAAGGATATCCATACCAAGGATATCAATATCCTCCAAATTATCCTCAAGCTGGACAAAACTCTAACCAACAGCAATACCCATATCAAAACTACCAATATCCATATAAAGATCAAAATCAAAATCAAGCTCAAAATTATAATCAAATTCAGCAAAACGAGCAACAATCTGCATACAATCAGCCTAACTCCAGCCAGCCATATAGCCAAGAACCTACAAATCCACAGTCCCCAACTAATCATTCTTCATATTCAACACCTTATAACTATAACCAACAGCAATACCCACAAAGACAATCATCTTATCCGAGCGCATATAATCAGAGTCAGAGCCCTACGTATAATTCTTCATCAAATCAGTCTTATAATCAACAATACAATTATAATTATGGGCAGCCATACAATGCAAACCCTACATACTACCCACCAGCATCACAAGACCACAGTCAGAACAAATTTGAGAGAAATTCTAGTCAGCCAATTAATCATCAATATCCTCCACAACAGAATCAACCACAAAACCAACAATATCCTCCACAGCAGAACCAGTCATATAATCAATCACAAAACCAGCCATATTCACCACAGCAGAATCAGTCATATCCTCCACCACAAAACAGACCATACAGTCCACAACAGAATCAGTCATATCCTCCGCAGCAAAATAGACCGTACAATAAACAAAATCAGCCATATTCCCCACAGCAAAATCAATCATATCCTCCGCAACAGAATCAGCCGTATAGTCCACAACCGAACCAACCATACTCACCACAGCAAAGTCAGTCATATCCTCCGCAACAAAACCAACCATATAATCAACAAAACCAGTCATATCCTCCACAGCAGAATCAGCCATATAATCAACAGAATTATAACTATAATCAGTCATACAATCAATATCCAAATCAGCAGAATTATAATCAATATCCAAATCAGCACAATTATAAAAAGCCATATAACCAACAGCAAAATCAACAAGGCCGAAACTTTAGACAAAACGATTATAAGAAATTCAACAAACAGAATGACCAGGAGAATCAGAATTATAATGATAAGAGAGAAGAATATTCTGAGAATAGGAGCGAAGAAGACAGACGTGTTGAAAAGGCAGATGGAAGACATTATGAAAGTGATACCGATGAGTCCGTTGAGCCAGCACCACCAAAGAAACAGCCACCTCCACCTGAGCCTTCATTCGACGAGCTAGTGCAAGAGAAAAAGATTGTCGGCACATGTACAGACCTCGAGAAAGAATACCTCAGGCTGACAGCGGAGCCAGATCCATCTAAAGTTAGACCACTCAATGTGCTCATAGACAGTCTCAAGTACTGTATGGACAAGTATTCTTCATCGAATGACTATGAGTATATATGCGAGCAACTGCGAAGCATCAGACAGGATTTAGTCGTTCAGCACATTGAAGATCCATTTTGCGTCGAAGTTTATGAAACGCACATCCTTCTGGCCCTTGAACACGGCGACTATGAGAACTTTAACCAAGTCCAGAGTCACCTTGAGGAGCTCTACAATAAAGGCTTCGGTGATCCAGAGAGAGTCAGCGAAATGTATTCATACAGGGTATTATACTCAATCGAGTTTAACGATGTAACAGGATTCTACTGCTTTTTGCCACGCGTTCCACAGGAAATTGTAAAATCACCAATGATGAGATTCGCCGTAAACGCCTGGCGTGCTGCATATTCGGGCGACTGGCTTCAGTTTTCAAGGATGATGAGAGATGCTCCTAAAAAGTGTGCATGTGTTATGCGGTTAAAAATGCGCGAATTGAAATATGAAGGACTTTGCGCTGTCATGAAAGCATTTAGAAATCTTACGCCTCAGGACGCGCAGATTCTTCTCGGATTTGAATCTCTTGATGAAACCGTTGAATACCTCAAGAAAAGAAATGTATATGATAAAATAATTACGAAGTAAAAAAAGTTGTTTGTATCAAAAAAATTATTCTTATTATAAAGCTACACATAACGAAATATGTATAAATTATAAAATTTCACATCAATTATTTGATATTTAATAAAAAATTTTATTATTCTTTGAATTTTATTGTTTTTGATGTCATTTGATTTGCTATTTAAAAATAAGAATTGTTAATAAACAAAAGTCTTTAAGATTTAGTCTTCTTCATCTTCTTTAACCTCTACGCTGGCAATTTTATTAACAAAATCGGCAACAGTAATTGTTTCGTCGTTTTCTGGATTTACATTAAACATGAGATGCTTCATTTCGTCTGGAGTGAGAGGATTTCCAAGTGTCGTCAGAACGCTTTTCAATTCATCTGTGCTGATTTTAGTTGACTCTCCGAAGAAAATTCTCATGCATGCGCTTAAAATTTCTTGTGTATTTGATGTGTTATTAAAATTCTCGGCAACTTTCAAAAACTCGTTGTAATCAAATAAATTTTCTCCTGTTGTATCTATTTGAGAGCAATAATCTGTTACTTCTGCTTGAGAGACTTGAAAACCAGTTGCACCGAGAAGGCCGCACATTTCTTGTGGTGTTATCCTTCCGTCTGCATCTTTGTCGAACACTGAGAAAGCCTCTTTGAACTCTTCGAGCTGACCAGGGCTGAATACGTCTGGTTGTGTTTCCGGCGCTGCCTCAGTCATTTTTTTTAGTTAACGTGCAAAAATAACCGTTTTAAGAAAAGTGACATATATTCTTTTTTGTTTCTTTGATTATTTACCTTCCTTTCTATCTTACAATCATAAAAGTTGGCTCTTTAAATCAGCAAGTTATAGCTTCATTTGCAGCTTAGAAATGGAAGGGATAGCTTCATATTTTTTATTTGATTAATTTCTTTCCTTTATAACATTAAAAGTAGGCTATGTATTGTAAACAGCAAGCTATATCTTCATTTACCACTTAGAAAGGGAAGGATATCTGCATTATCTCAAATTAATTATATTCTTTTCTTTCTAAGCAGAAATGATGAATATTTCTTGTAAACAATAAACTATAGCTTCATTTACGGATGTGAAATGGAATATAATTTTAAAATTTCAATTTGAAAGTCAATTTTGAGTTCAAATATATCTGATCAACAACTAGCAGATGTATTTGGACTCAAAGATATCTTTATCATTGAAATTTATTTTATTTCATAATTCAACTAATGCAATGTACCATTAACAACCTTATTTGATGATGTATTTCCAGATTGTATCATACAATAATGTTGTTAAATGATCTTGAAATTGACCATAATGTTTTGATACAAAATCAACGAAAATAAAATCATCAGAATTATTACTTTTTGATGAGAAATGTCATAATTTCACAAATATAGCTTAGCAATAAAACAATACAAACATTTAAATTAATTTACAAACAAAATCTAAAATTATTGGCTTCCTTCAGGGCTTCTTTGTCTCTGGGTCGGATTCTTTCGCTTAAAAGGCTGAGGAGTCTTTGCAATCATCTGGCTTGAGCTCATAATTGTCTGCCTTTCCTTCAAATCTTGGATGGAATTTTTCAGCCTTTCTATCTTCTTATCTGCTTCATCTATGTAATTAGAGATATCATAATTAATACGTTCTATCTCATCCTGCAGCAGCTTCCCATCCTGTGTCTTCCATTGTATGTTGAGTTTCATTGTTTTGTTCTCTCTTACAAGTTGTTTAACTTGCTGAACAAAATATTTTTTCTCTGTTTTAATTTGCTGCTTGGTTTCGATATGGAGCTGTGCTTTGGCTTTATTAAGACTATCTGTAAGGATATAATCATTGCTATTCCATTCTTTTTGGTTTTGGAGAACAGTTTTGTTTTGAAGCTGAATTTCTTCAATCTTTTGGGTTAAATCCTTGATTTCACTTTCAATATCATCATTATCCTTCTGCAGTGGTGGAATAATTGAGTCAAAAACACTTTTTTCTAGTTCTGAATTATATAATTCGTCTTCTAGTTGTGCATTTATCTTTTGCTGCTTATCAAGTGGAAAAGAAACCTTTAAATTTATCATTTTTGCAGCTATATCATATACTTCCTGCGTATCATTTTCGCATATTGACTGAATGTAATTAGAATCTTCGATATACTTAGTATACTTACTTTCTGCTGACTCCAGTAGATCAATATATTCTTTCTTTGCGCCAACTTCAGCTCTCATTTGTTTAATTGTCTTTAAATTATCATTATATTGATTTGTTAGTTCTTCATCTTTAGTAAGCTTAGATTGTTCAATAAGATTCTGTAGGATGAGTTCTTTGCGCTGAATTTCGATGTTAAACGAATTCTCTTTATCTTTTGCAGAATTTGTTGCGTTTAGGATATTATTGTCAACTGCTTCAATCTGAGATTTTAAGAGCTGGACATCATATTCGAATTCATTGTTACTACTGCTTGATTGAAATGATACTTCTTCTTCGTAAGAAGAAAACTCTTCCATTTTAAGTGGAGTAGGGATAAATCCAGTTGTATGTGGCCTATTTGGCGTGGTAAATCGTTTTTTAGTAAAGGTTGGTATATTATTATCAGTAATGTTCTGTGATTTATGAATCTGAGGCGTAAAATTCGATAAAGTCATACTTCTAGTTGAACGCAACTTCGGATTTGGTGTGTTTATTCTTCTGCTGTTTTCGCGGCGGAAAAAAGCAAAGCTGTCATTCATTTTTAAACGGCAACTTTTTCGTTTGAATTTGCATATAACAATATACAGTCTCTATTCGTGATTTATGCACAAATTACTGAAAATCTTTTCAAAAAGGGCAAAATATTCATTGAAATAATCTAGATGAAAATTACAATAGTCTTTTTTTGATTTACAATATTCAATAATCCTTTTTAATTCATGTACTTATCTATATTATCAAAGCTCTTGTCTAAATTCAATTTATAATTATTAATTTAATTTTTACAGGGTATATAATGTATTGATGTTAATTATTATATAACAAGATTCAAATTGACATTTTACATGGTTATATTAAGGGCCTCTTAGACATGTTTTTAGATTAATGCCTAAAAATACCATAACAATAGCATAGCAATAATAAATGTACTATTGATATATCAAAAAAAAAGTAATAAATGTTTATTCAGATAGAATGAAAATGAAAACATATATAACAAGAGTGGAATATTGCGTACAACGAATTCTGCATGATTCTGGTGGATAGTTAAGGACAGTGACACGAATGGCACCAGCATTGATGTTGCCAATAGATTTAGACTTTCGAGGAAGATTAGGAAGTGGCATTTCGTTGTTACCTTGGATCATGACAGTGTCGATGAATATTAGATTGGAGTAGTGGATGCTCGAGTTCGTTTTACTCGGTGAATTGGAAAATTCATTCTCGAGCGCGATACATCCTGGATGTCCGCTGATGAAACTCGAGCCACCCCCACCCACGCCAGTGTAGTCCATCGATGCACCACCATAATACCCACCTCCACCTGTCCCACCTCCATCTGTTGTTCCATCACGTGTGTGCGACATGCCAAAACTTCCGTTCACTATTGCAGGGACCTTTTCTGGATAGCGAAATATGTAGCCCCCGTGATTTTGGGTGCCACCCCCTGCAATAACATTATTGAATATAGCGCTTCCTCCTTCAAGCCCACCTCCATGGCCACCTATATTATCTTTCCATTCAGCAGAGCCACCACCTCCTGCGATCAAAATTCGTGAACGCAGGGAGACTTCATCCCACCAGTTTTCATGATAAACTAATCTGACATCAGTTGCACCTCCTGGGAGTTGGCCTTTTTTTGTTCCGTTAGCAGCATTAAAATAACCTCTCTTACCAATATATAAATATAACTTCTTTGTCTCATTAAATGAGATAATTCCTGAGCTATAACCTCCTAAACCTGGATATGATCCAGAATTAGGTGAACCCCACCAACCAGACGCAGATCCCCATGCTTCTATGCGATAGAGCCCCGGTGAAAAATCAACGATATATGGGGTGCAATCGAGTTCCGATTTGCATGGATTATAAAATGTGTATGAATGAGGTCGCTCAACAACGTTAATTTGGTCTGCAATTGATGAATTTGCAACTTCATAATGAAGCAACTAGTGCTGAAAAGTGAATTTGCCTAAAGTTCAAATTCCTATAATTTTATGATGCTACGATAAGGTTAATTTTATGTAAATTCTATATTGCGTGTCAAATGTCAAAAATCAGATTGTCAGATTCAATATGTGTAATATAATATACCCTAAGCAACTCAAAAACCTCACTATATATTAACACAATAGAAGACGGGTCTCTACTATATGAGATTATAATTCTAGTTTGGAAAATTTTATATCAAAAATAAAGTTGGCAAAATAGAGCGATTTTTTATGAATTGAATACATAGAACAGTATAATTTATTGAGTTCAGTCTGTTGTGTCCGTTTGAATTTGAAGCTTGTTTTGATCAGGATTTTCAATTTCATCTTCTGGGATGTTGTCGATTGGTTCATACTGAATTGATGTGTAGAGTCCTGAAATGTAATATAACAAGAAATAAGATAAAATGGTGATTATTGGAACTTTGACCCAGAAATATGGGATAAGTGTAATGTATGAGATAATAAGATGCGATGCAGTGCCAACAAGATAAAGAATGAAAACATTCTTATCCCAGAATCTGATGAAGAATAATGAAGATGCCATGTGGAAAACAGAAAGGGCATGATATACGAATGCCAATTCTAAGGAAGATGGGAACCAGGCAGGATGATTTTTAGTAAAATCGATCGAATATGGTTGATCCATGACAATTGGCAAATACATTGTCAGTACATGAGCAAGACCATAGCCGAGGCCGCAGCATAAACCGACAGAAATGCGTGTAACTGGAGTTTGCAAGAATTTTAATCTTTTTGCGACGATTGTTAAAATTAATTTACCAAGCGTATCGATCGGACATGATATGAATAAGATCAAATAGTAATTTGTGGTAATTAAAGGAGAAAGAGAGCAAGCAATCAATAAGATCGTAGCAACGAAAGCGCAGAACCACGAGAATAAGATGTATCTAATGTTATCGTGGAATACGAGATGGCCGACGACTAAAGGTGCTGTAGCGATTAATGCGCATCCAGTATTAAAACTTGTAGTATCCATTGATGACAAATAAAGGTTTTTGATTCTGACAAATAAAATATTTTCTGACATGTAATGTTAAAATTCAAATTTTTGGGTATATATGGAAATTGCATATTTGTCAAGCTGGACACTAAATATTGGTATTCAGAGGATGTCCTGCTTCGTTTCCAAGATATTTTAATCAGATGAAATTTTGAAATAGAATATATATTTGGATCTAAATTTAATAATATATCCAATAAAATGTGTCATATAGTTGAAAAATAAAACATAAATTGAACAAATTCTAATTTATTTTTTTGATATAAAAACATAAATTGTGTATGGTAGCGAATGTTGATTACAAGAACTTCTGGTTGATGCTGGAGTTCGCGCTCTTCCTTGATTTCCTGACTTTTTCAACTGGTCCATCATCAACTGGATTAAGAAGGTCAACAGTTTTGACTGGCTCAATGTTATATTTATGGCACATATTATCGCGCAAATCATCCTCCTGTTCAACAATTGAAAACTCTGAGTGCCACAATTTAGCGAAGTCTTTAGCTTTGAGAACATCTTCATCCTCTCTTAGCGTTTCGTCATAATAGAAGTAAACTTTGCTCTTAGCTTCTCCTTTGAATGCTTCGATGATTCCTTGTTCTTCGAGATTCTTTAAATCAGCTTCGGCACCTTCGAATGTTCCTTCAACCAAAGCAGACTTGAGCATGAATTTCTTCTCTCTGAGAACGTTAATTAAGTCATTTCCTGACTTCGCTTCAACTTCTGATTTAAATTCGTATTTTTCATATGCGAAAGTAACTGACTCATGCTTCTGAAGTGTTTCTAGGAAAGATTCATCGTTAGCAATCTTAATTTTTAAGTCTTTTTCGATGGTTGTTACAGAACAAGCTGGTTTTCCACTTTCTTTACGCTTTTGGAGATACTCTATAATAGCAATTAAGTTGCTTTGTCTAGTAGTCGCTGTATCAAGATTTCTTCTTTCTTGGCTCATAAATCTTAAGGCGCCCATTGGTGCTGAAGCCACTTTCTTAGTTTCTTTCCTCTTCTGTTTATGCTCTTTGCTTTTGTTTTTTGTATGCATGGTTGATTTATTGACTAACGCTTCTAAATCATCCATATTTTTTGTGGATCCTATATTACCATTTTAGACCCTAACTATACCCTCATCAACTATTTTAGCCCCTTATTATGTTTTTTTTTAAAAAAGTGACGATGAATTTTCATTTAGCCCCTCATTAAATATTTTAACCCCTTATTATAAAAAATTTACCAAAAAGTGGGATTGAATTTGACATCCCTCTTTAACTATTTCAGCCCCTTGTTGAGAAAAGTGCTCTAAAACGTGACAAATGAATTTGGATGATTTTGTTAATTTTGGGAAGTCAATACTGGAAAGTACGGATCCTAATCTAGTTCATTATGGAGTAGAGATAACAGATTTTGATAATTTATTAACAATTATTGAATCATTCAACGAGAAAAACAATTTACAATTAGAATTAGGAATTTTAGCATCACTTCCTATATTTCTAACAAACAATGCGAGTATAATCGAACCTGCAAATATTGATTCTCTAATTTCGAAATTACTTCAAAAATTCGAGCAAATACAAAATGATAAATGCATCGGAGCCATTTATGAAGTTTTTATCGTATTATCCAATATGAGTAAGAATAGTGTTGATGTTATTTTGGATTATATTAGAAATATAGAAAACAAAAATACAAAACTCAAATCTTTCTTATTATTAGCATACATATATGAAATACCAGCCCAATCTGCTGAAGACTCTTTATTATTTTTACAAATTATGGTAAATAATTTTGCTCAACTTAAATTAGAGTTCCAAATACAATCTATCACTCAAATATCCTCATTTGCGCTTTCAATAGAAGATTCTTCTGTGTATGTACAACTTATCGATTTTTTTTGGAATTTTATATTATCAAACTTGAATTTAGACTATAAAACATTATCATCTGTTGTATATGACTTCGGAAAGTTGTTGCCTAAACTAGAAATGAGTGAGTCGGAGCTCAAATCATATATTCCAGAATCATTAAATGAATTCATGCAAAGCTTAGAATCAAATGAAAACAGAATAGAAATAATACCTAGATTATTAATTATATCATCACTAATGAATGTTGACATGTTTGCGAACACAATCAAAAACATTTTAGTCGATTTTTCAAAAACATCAGATTTTTTGTTGGATACAAAATTTTGCGAATATATAAATTCGAGTGAATTTTCTGATGAACATTTATCTGTTTTATGGGACATACTCAGACCTGCTCTAGACGACTCTGAGCTTGCATCGGCAGCAGTATTTGTTTCAGCAGCATTCTGTGATGCAATAAACAGACAAAACAAATCATTGAGTACTTTTTTGGCATCTAGGATTTCAACATTGCTGAAATACGACAACACTGACAAGTCCATGTTGATTTTATCACTCTCAATGATGGATTTGTTGGTTGATTTGGACAAGATGATGATAAAATCTCAGATATTGCCGCAAATTTTTAAAGTTGCAGATAACGAATTACTTTTTATTTCGCTGAAAAAAACTTTGAAAAAACTGATGAATCATGACAAAATAGAAATAAGAGATGTAGTTGAATGCATTGCTAATATGGGTGAATTCGATTTGTCGCTGACTCCTCATGTATTTTCCATTCTTGAATACGCAATTTACATCGGTGATAAAGATGCAGTAATCATTGCTTCGCGATTAATTTTGTCATATTTGCAGAACGAAAATGCTCCATCAATCATAAGATCGCATGCGATTGGATGTTTGCCAGTATTCGCTAAGTCTTATTTCCCTGATTTGTTCATTGATATGGTGATGATAGGATGCAACAATTCCTTCAAAATTTTGTTGTCTGAAATCGATTTAGTTTCCATTAGTTCCATTTCGAGGTTTTTGGCTTCTGCTGTTGCGATGGAGAAAATCACTGACTATGAAACTTTCGTACTGCCATTCTATAATTTCATTGTTGAAGCAACATCTGTTTCAACAGAAGATGCAAAATCTTCATCAATTGCTTTAGAATCTGCTTCGATTTTATGCGAAAAAATCGAGAATTTAGAATTTCCATATAATTCATTGTCAGACAATATATTGTCTAATAATGAGAGAAGGATATGTGCATCGATTACTGCAGCATCTCATGTAATCAATAGAAGCAGTGCTGAAGTTAACAATCAAATTTTAGCAGCGATAACAAAAATTTGTTTGACAACGAAGAATGAAAAAATTATCAAAGCAATATTTAACTATTTCATCGAGGTAGTTATTGCCCTCAGCTATCTTCCCAAAGAAATTGATGAGATAATAATGCTGTCTTTCATAGGAAGATTGCCGTTTTACAATAATGTTCCTTTCTACAGCAGTGACATAAGAGATGTTGATTTTTATGATTTGTTGAATGAAGTCAATGAAATCAAAAATGAAAAATACGTTCAGTCAATGATCAACGCATTCCACATGACAAACTACATAGAAGAGTTCTCATTGTATCTCGTGAGTGCATGCAATAACAATATAGTGCATTTCAATCAGCAAAAACAAATAATTTCAATCGTCATAGAAAATTTGAAATTAAACTCGGATGATTCCGATATTATTGATTGCTATATTAAATTATTGGATGCATTATGGACAGCATCTGATAGGACGCTCGAAACACCTCCAATCCTTAATGCAATTTTTGATGTTTACAATGAAGGATCAACAGATTTGTCTTCGATCCCTCCTTTTGTATTAAAATTGCTTCCAAAATCTCCACCGAATGGTTTTGACTTCACCGCAGTACACTCAATGCTTGATACAATTTTGGCAATGGAGCATGAATATAATTATCCAGAAATCATTCAAAACATCATAGAAATTTACAAGCATAACTTTGCTACAATTTTTTCTGACATTGCTGTAGTTCTTGCTTCTTTCATCACTTTACCACAAGAGGAGTTATCTGAAATGGGATTCACCAAGAAATTAATCACAGAAGCTCAAGAAAGCTTAAGAAGTCTTTTGATAGAAAACGAACCCGTCCGAAGAAACGTTTTTATGTTCTTTTCAGGAAAACCTGACGAAAAACTTATGTTACAAGATCTAATAGAGCAATAGAATAAACTTTGTAATTTTTTACTATTTCTAATATTTACTATTTTTGGAAATTTTAGAGTCGCATTGCTTTCATTTATGCTTCATTATTTGATCATTTATAACATGTTTGAAATTAATGCAAAATGCAATGAGTATATTCAAAAAAAAAAAAGTTCTGATAGAGATTTAAATAAAATAAATAATATATAATTTACAATAAAACATGATAATATATATAAAATTATGCGAAGTTATCATCAACGTCAATTGCCATATCTTCACCGTTCATTTCTCTTCTGAATGACGTGAAGTGCTGAGTTCTGTGGTTCATGTCAAAGAAAGGCTTTGGAGTTTGAATAGAAACCTTATATACATCAATACTCTTCAAGAGAAGTGCGTTGAATGCGTAGTTCCATTTTCCGTTCTCAGGGGCCATCAACCAGCCGTTGTACTGAGTCGTGAGATTGATTCCGACAGCAGTAGCGAACGAATCTTCGAATCCGATCGGATTATCAGTTCCATTGTTTCTCTCTGCCCATTCGAATCCCTCTGCCTTCAATGTTGAAGCGCCCATAACGCATCCACCGACTGGGAAACCGATGACAATGTTTGTGAAGTTCAATGGGTCAATGTCTTTGTTCGTTCTCGCTAACTCTGAGATGATCATTGCATCGCGTGGTTCCATGCCAACGTTTTCGCCGACTCTAGTGTGTATGTATGCGACAGGCTGGAAACCTTGCAAGAAAACGTGCTCTGGTAATTTCATTGCAAATTTGATCGAATCGTTTTCTCCTGTTTGTGGAGGCATCAGTAAAGCAAACGTTTGTATCAGGTTGTTCTTTTCATTGAAGAGGCCGTACAAAATGCCGCAAACTTGTACATAAGGATCAGCGATTTCGACAAATCTGCGATAAACGTTTTCAGGAATGTAAAAATCGAATTTCGGTTTTGTTGTTGGTGGAGGAACCATTAATGTATTCGCTCTCATGACTAAGCCGCGCGCTGTGAGTGCTCTCGCTCTCCAGTCGTGCTTTGACTTGTACTGAGACTGTTCGTACTGCGAGAATGTTTGCACAACATGTTGATTTCCATCAGCATCGCGTGTTGAGACAGTGACGGATTTAAGGAGAGATGCATCTTGTTCGTCCTGTTCTTTCGCCATCTTCTGACGCTCTTCTGAAGGTGCAGCGATTTTGACGCCGAGAATGATGTCTCTGATTTCGCTCTGTGTAAGTGCGCTTGGAGCGACATTGTTCTTCTGGCAGTAGACTTCAACGACTAAGTCTTTCAGTCTGATTTCGACTTCAGCCCATTCATCTGGGTTGTGACTTGGCCATAGATGGTTAGGAAGCGTGACAACATTAGCTGTTGGCCTTAAGATATCCCAAGCTTTCATGCGGCTGACTAACAAAGCCCTCAAGACGAGCATAAGTCTTCTGAAGGCTGCATGCGATGAAATTGTTTCGAGCCAGTCATCATATAAGTTGTACAAGACCATCTTCGGTTCTGGTGCGTGAATGACTTCATCAGCTATCTTAGGAATCTTCATGAATGCTGGAAGTGGAAGATCCATGTCAGAGCCTTTGACAGATGTATTGGGGAATTCTGACAAATACGACTGAACTGGATCAAGCAAAAGCTCTGACGTACAGATGACTTGGCGCGGCTGTTCTTCTGGCGGTAATGTTCTGATGAGCGCGCATGTTTCTTCGGCTGCCTTCCATTTGGCCAATTGGATTAATCTCTTCTGCTGCTGCCATGCTTTCGTGGTGATGATCTTGAGGAAGAGCTGACCTGTGGCTGGATTCATGATGAAGACACCGCCGTTGACAGGTGATGTGGTGTAGTTGCCTTCGAATGTTTTCTGGATTTTGACTCTGTAAACGTGTTTATCTTCGACGATCCATGTTGTCTTGTTTCCGAACAGTTCACCGAAATTGGTAGCGTTAAGTGCTGGCTCAGGAATCTCTGACGTGTAGAGCTGTAGAGACTTTTTGACTCTTTCTCTCATGACTGCAATACTTGGATTGAACTGCATGACATGCTTCATCACTTTATCGATCAATTCTTGGAGGCCAGGGATCCATGTTCCGAAGGCTGTCCACTCATTGTAGCAAAGATCGATGCCGACCAAAATGCCTGTGCTAGATGGATACATGGATTGTGTGCCTGATGTGTATGAGTAGAAAAGTGATCTCGTGTATCTCTCGATATCATGTGCATCATAGTCGCCCCATCTTAACTGTACATCGACCCAGAATCTCGTTGTCTGGAAGTCTGTGTGGAATGGCTTGTTGTCGTTGACGAAGCATGGCTCTGTTGACGGCCACTTGTTCTGGGAGACCATGATCAAATCGGCGCACGATGAGTTTATCTTGTACGATTTTCTCGGATGAATTGTTTCCTTTGTGACGTAGTCGATCTGTAGCTGTGTCAAATGCGAGTCAAGCATCTGCATGATATCCATGACGATGCTTTCGTGTGTCTTTTGCCACATGTGGCCTCTGAACAGCTGAATCATTGAGACTTTCAACGAAGGAATCTTGCCGTGCATGAAAATTCCTGTGAGATCAAGTTGCACCTGGAAACCGACGTAGACATTTGCTCTGTTGATAGTTGGTGACCACCACAATGTGTATCTCCTGTTTGGAACCTGGCTCATACCCATTCTCTGGGCGTTTGTCAGCTTTCTGTATTTCAGCGCTTCTTCGAAACCAGTTGTATTGTCCCAGAACAAACCTTCCCAGCTCTTGTATCCTGTTGCTTTGAAAATCGTGTGCGTCAAAATGCCTTCGACGCCTCCGAGAGCTTGGATGACATCTGCTCTGTAGTCTCTCAAGTTCCACAATTTGCCATCGTGATGGTGATGTGTCCATCTGAATGGATTCGTCTTGTAAAGCGAGTATTTCTTGAAATAGAGTCTTGACCTCCATCCTTTGTCGTAAGCCAGTGTGTGTCTGTCTCTCTGGAACAAAACGTTGATGCGTGGGATGCCTCTGTCCCAAAGAGAGTCCAAGTCTTCGATGGTCAATCTCTTGTTCAACGCGCCGGCTTCTTTTCTCATTGCCGTGTAGTGCTGCCAGACTCTCTTGCTGTCTTGGATTTCTCCCTCCCAGCTCTGCACATACCTGTACAATGCTGGAATGAAATTCTCTTCTGGATGATTCATACCTGCTCTGAAATGAGTAGGATCTGTCATTGTCTGTGATGCATATCTAAGGTCGGACTGAGGGATCAAAACGTGGCCCATAGAAATCAAGCCAAGTCCTCCGAATTCCTTTGGCGCGTAGAACACAACAGGAGGGAATCTGTTCGGCATCTTTGAGTTCAGTTCGAGTTTGACACGTGTTTGCACTCTGTTTTCTGATTTGACGATTTCGTCGAGCAGTTCTGGTGTTGCTACTAAAGCTTCTCTGAAATAGACGACTAAAGCTATGATCGCAGTGTTCCACTTGTTCGAAACTTTCTGGAATGTTGTCGCTTGTGAGCTGAGCAAAATTGTCCTGATTCTGTTCCTGAAGTATGTAATGGCCTTTTGGGAGACTTTCAAGAAGACAAATGCTGTTGTTTCGTGTGTGTGCTCATCCTGCAGTACCCATGTTCCTTCAGCAGGAGTGAAATCTTCTCTCTCGAGCCTGGATTTCGGCAGTATTCTAACTTCGAAGCCACACATGTAGAAGAGAAGGTTCGGATTGTCTTTAGAATAAACGCTGACGAAAGAAGAGTTGAAGCCAGACTCAGGAGCATTCGTTGGATTCCAGTTAACTTCACACAATGTGCGCGGAAGACAGTTTTGAAGATTCCAGAAGACAGCTCTGCCAAGATTAACATCATGTTTGATCAATCTCATCCTAGCGTCTCTCGGCCAGCATGTTTTGTTATTGTATCCGATGATGTTGTCGTTGTTTGGATCAGAGTTGACGTCGCAGTAATCTCTGATCAAATCTCTCGCCTGTTCTTCGTTGAATTTGTACAGAATGTGAAGACGTGCGCCATATCTTTGATAGAGTCTGATCGGATGCCTGATTTCATCTTCGATGGAAGCGAACTGCAAGAAAGAGTTCGGCATAGATGGCGGACCAGCCATTTCGTTTGCTCTTCTAAGACCCAATATCAAAAGATCGACTAGCAAACCCATGTACTGGGCGATGAATGATGTGAACATGAGGCCGTGAATGAGTCCGACACTGTTCAAGAATGACATATCTTTGAATGACAGTTTGACGTTGTTTTTTGATGTCATATAATCCGCAAGATTGTGATCGACGACAAGTCTGAGCATGTAGTTTAGGAAAGTGAGGTCAATCTGCTCATAGAACTTCTGAAGCTGTGTTTCAACAATAACCATCGTCTGGTTATCGTCTGTATCCCAGGCACCAACCAATCCATTGATTCTTTCGCACCATTTGTGAACAAGAAGAGGCGGTGGAATCAAATCAGAAGGCTGCACCCACGGAGGGAAGAGATGCCTCCTGTCTGCCTCGTACCAGAGGTACTGGTCCAAGTAAGCATCAGTGATTTTCTCGAGGGCGTTGACTTCGTAGTTCGGAATGACGCGAGTGTACTGCTCCAGGAATGCAAATTTGACTTCCCTGAATGCGCGTGTTGTCATGAAGTCTCTTTTGATTCTGATCAGCGCTTCGTGCGGATTATCATGCGCGTTTTCAATCAAGCCAAGTTCTTCGCGCAGTGTCTGGTTCATTCTCTGCGAGATATCATGTCCAAACCTGAGATTTTCAAGAGCCAAGATGAGCATCTTTGTGTCGTGTTTGTACTGCATCGGTGGGAATGGAATTGGCGTGAATTGGCGCATCTCGAGCCAGTTCTGCATCGTTGTGACCATCGCGACGCCTTGTTCAGGAGTGATGTATGGGCCTTCTTTGAGATAGTTCGATTGATAATCAGATTGCTGCTTGAAGTAAAGCCTTGTGAGTCTTCCTGTGTTCTTTCTCATGAGCGCTTTGTCGACTGTTCCATCTCTGTTGATTCTTTCGCGCGCGTAGTGAGTGTTCTTAACCCACCAGTCGGCCTTCGATTTGACGTATCTCAAGATGATCGCTTCGAGAGGAGGAGGAAGTCCAGGGACTTTCCACGGAATGTTCGCCTTCCAGCACCTCCACGCTTCGCTCATGTGCGCAAGAACTGTGTGCGCTTTGCTGTTCCTGATGCCCTCTGGCATGACGTCGTTGATATCGTGCAAGACAGCGGCTCTCAGCTCGATGTCGTAATTTGACTCGACTCTCTGCTTCGTGACTGTGCTTGGCAATCTCTTTGAGAATCTTCCTTCGTATTCTCTCGCGACTCTGCTGCCGAGCCACCTCTCCATCAGAGGGACACTGCCGCGCATGAAGAAGACCCAGACACGCCACATCGGTCCCCAGAATCCGACACCTGGGCCTTTTCCGACTTCGCCAGCGTTGAATCTCGAATAGATGACGTGCTTTAAGTCTTTGCATGTTCTCACCTGGTGCATGAGCTTGTATTTGTACCTGTACATGCCAGTGAGATGGCCAGCGTGCGTGAATGTGTACTGGAGAGCATCAGCTAAAACGTAGGCATCGATCTGGCCAAGTCTGTATTGAACATGGCAGTCCAACAATAGTTTCGTGAATCTGAAGAACTCTCTCATCAAGTGGTACGCGTTACCGAATCTGCTGCGCCTTCTCTCTTTCGTGTTCAATGTCTTGATTGGCTTGAGATTGAAGTTGTAGTCGAGATGCAAGAAATGAAGTCTGTGACGCTTGATCAACAAGTTGCACATATTGAATCCTTGCTGGACGACTTGCAGACCTGCTTCAACCCAATCGAGAGTCGTTGATTGGAAATAAGGAGTAGTTTTGAGGAGCTTGAAGATCGATTTCTTTCTGCGGAGCACGTATTGCTTCCTGTGGCGAGCTTTGTTTAAGACATAGTTCTTGAGAAGCTTCTGGTAAGAAACTCTGACTTTGACTGGCTGTTTCCATGGAGCCCTTTGTGTGTACCATGGGCGTATGAGCGGAACATCTTGCGCGCGCTGTGTGTTGCCTGTACGACAGTTGAATGGCGCTGGAGCCCAGAAAAGAGATAATGTATCGTAAATCTTATATTGCTTTTCTTCATCATCGTGGTCAATCTCGTGGAAAAGTGGATCACAGTTGACAGTGAATGGTTGCAAATCTTCTTCTGGAACTGGTTCTGTTTCGCGCGTTTGAGGTCTTGTGATTGAATTGATATTTGGCGCAATTTGGAAAACTGGAGTAATAATCGTATTGAATTTCGCGAAGCATGACATAGGATAATGATATGGAGCGATAGATATCTTTCTTGGACGATTATTGTATAAATTTGGATATGCAATTTTCCATTCTGTGCTTACTGGAGTTCTGATGATGATTTTGTTGATGTCATTGAATTCAGTCCATTCTTGATTTGGATCCATATCTGTAAATAAAGGCTCAAATCTCGGACCACCAGGAATAACTTCATTTAAGGCTTTTGAAGTGAGCAAAGCTGGCAAATCCATGAGATATTTCGTATTTGGATCTTGAAATGGATCAACGAGTGGCCTGGCTAATCTGTATAATGTTGACATCACAGTTAATGGTAATTTCCATTTTTTGTAGGATAAACCGTTGATATACTTAAGTGGTATACCGAGATGGTCATAGAACCATTCTATGACCGGAGCATCTTCGTCCTCGTCGAGTTCCATTAAAATTGCTTCTGGAGGTTCCAATCCTTCGATATTTGTGACGAAATCAAGTGGTTGCTGTTCATCATCGAATGGTGGAAATCGTAAGCGTCTTATTTGATTTCTATCTCTTTTTTCTCGTCTCATCGCAATCCAAGTTTCAGCCCATTGTGCAATATACTGTGGCGGAACAACTCTTGGCACTTCATTGATGAATGTCAAAGCGCCAGCAGTATGGTATAGCACACGAACTTTTCGTAATTCTTCCCATGGCATCGGCATATTCTCAAGTAATTTCAAAACTGCGTGCGGAGCGTACTTCAGTGCACCGATATATAAGCGTTTTTGGCCTGCAAATTTATCGTGAGACATATTTCCGTGAGCAGCCATAATTTGTCGAATATGTCCAGGAGGAAGCTCTTTCAGCTGGCCAACTTTAGAAGTAGACTTGCTCTTGTCCAGCTTGAAATGCTTCTTGCGAAGGCGGTGCCATTGGGCAATGCGTTCTTGCATTCCAATGACTCCTTCCTCCTGCATTTATAATTTTTTTCTCGTCAAAAAATGAACTGAAAAAAAAATCGATTTCGTTTTTAATATTTGGATATTTAAGCTTATTTTATATCTAATTTTCATCAAAAAATAATAATATAAAATTTTTCGCCCCAAACTTTGCTATTATACTTAATACTCAAATACAGTTTTAAATATGAAAGTTTTAGGTGATTTGGTCATTTTAATTTCAAAGTCGCATTTTTTCAATGCTAATCAGAATATTACAAAAATATTTTAATTTTTTATAATATTTTTCTTTTTTGAGAAATTAAATACGAAATTGGCCAAAATGGAATCGATAGAATATCTATATTTTATATATTTATTCATAATATGCAAGAAAAGAGCATAGTTGCACTAAGAATGAAAGAAATATAAATATTTTGAGTTCGAAATCAAGATTTCTTATTTCCTTTTTTGATATTTAATCGTAGTTAAAAACCAGTTTTGATCAAAAAATTAGAAAAAAATGAAGAATGTTACCATTACTCATCTTTTTCTAAAAGGACCAATGCTTTCTCCAGTGTTTTCCACGAATAATTGCATGAAAATAAAGCATTCCTTGTTCTCTCAGCTCTCGAAGCCTGTTTTTTTTGGTGTGAAAAATTTGGATACCTACAAAACTTCATTTACGAAATCCTTAGCCCCTATATACGTATCAAGTGAATATAATAGACAATATTTCACCGGAAAAATAACTACAGCACCCGATATAAAATATGAATCCAATGAAATTATCTTCGATAATTGCATTTTTCAAATTACTGGCACTGACTCAGCATTAAGCGGTTCTTTCAATGGAAATCTAGTATTTTCATGCTGTACATTCAATCTTGAAACTCCAACAACATTGATTGAGATCGCGGCTGGTTCAATTGTAGTGTCAGGCTGCTTTATAAGGACTCCAAACACTAATTCAATACTTGCACCACCATCTGGAACTTTAACTTTGCAAAATAATTTGATTAAAGAATCAACAGGATACATAGTATCCAAGGGTGCTTATAGTTATAACCCAGAACTCCGAATTACAATGACATCGAACAACTTTACATCTTCGAAACTCAAAATTAAATCAAATGATATGAGCAGTAACGTGATATTTAAATTAAATGCATATTATAACGGTCAAAATCAAGTATTTTGCGACTATTATTCAGGAATAACAATTTCTTATTGCAATTTCATTAAAAATTCTGCGGATTTATTCAGTTTAACGTCAAATTACATGGTAACAAACTGTGTTTTCGCTGAGAATACTGGTTTGATAGCAACAAGTCTTCAATCACCGTTTGGTTACCAATATACTCTAAGTTTAATAGGTTGTACTGTGGATAAAACAAAAGAGAACTGTGGCGCAGTAGCAGGATCATCGAATCAGTTCGGAATTTCAGCTCCATCACCAAATACATTTAAATATGCAAATGAAGATCCAAAATGTCCAACATATTCACCAACACCAGATAAATCACCCGAAGAAACACCAATGCAAACACCAGCCAAATCTCCAGATCCAACAACTCCACCTCAGACAGATAATATCCCACCAAGAACTCCAGAACCATCTCCACTACCTCCAACAACACCACCGGAATCGCCTGTGCCCTCAAGATCACCTGTTCCAACGCACTCTCCAAAACCTACAGTCAATGCTTACGGATTGACAATTTTATTGGTACCTTTATTCTTGTTCATTATTATCATCCCGCTTTTGGTTTTAGTCATGATAAGACTCGTCAGAGAAATGAGCAGCAACGACGCTGCCATGAAGAACAGCTATCAGAGGTTCTTCTCGGACGAAGGATCGAGCAGCAGCGACAGACCAGATCCCTTGGATCTCAGAAAAAGCAGTAGTGGCGATGATGGAGATTTGGACGTGTTCACGATCTCCCCTAAGAACAGGGAAAGATTTATGCCTAAGAAATCAAACAATCAGACGAAAGATGAGCTTATTTATGGGTTCATGAATTAATTCCTTTGTTTTTAATTTATATGTTTTATTATATAAAATGATGTGCTTTTAGTGTATATGTACTAATTTAGTCTTAAAATTATTAAATTAGAAAAAAAATAATTTTGCCAAATTTTTGAATCATTTTATATTGATTATATAGGATCACAAACACTGGTTAAAATTAAAAGCTTTTCGGAAATTTAAAAAAAAATTATTTTAATTTTTGAATATTTTTGAGCCATTATAGTAGGAAAAGTGAAATGCATATAATGCAAATATTGAATACGATTTGTTCGTTAATAAAATAGTTGCCATGTAAAACAAAAATTAACAGCTTTTGTAAATTATAACCATTTTCTTTGAATTTAGAATAAAATAGAAATGTATTATATATAAATCAATTATTTAATATTATTTTATTTTTGACAAAAATTTTTACATCTGACAGTCTCATTTACAAAAATTTTTACGTGACACGTAACCATATAAAATTTTGTAAATGAGTACATTAGATTCTGAAATCGAAGACCTGAGGCAAAGAATATGCGCGTTGAACGTAATGCTTGGAAATATCCCTGCCATGAAACAGGAACCAACTGAAAACTATCAAAAATACGATTCACCGAAATTAGATGAGAAGAAAAAGCCAAAAGAGACACCAAAAGAACGCGCTCTTCCAGACAAAGACATTTTCAATAACAAAACGAGCAGTTTATTTGCAATTCTTAAGGACTCGCCAAATTACGAATCAAACATTTCGAAAAACAAAGAAAAAGATACGCCTAAGTCAATAGGAACTGAAGTAGGGCTCGATTTCTCAAGTGTTTCTCCATATACTCCTTTCCGCAAAACCTCTACTCGTGAAATTAAGCAAACTGGACCCCAAAACAATGCTAATAACGATAACATGCAAATGGATAGTGACAGCGATGATCTAGTTTTCATATTAAACAGTCCAACGAATACAAATAATAACTCACGCAATAATCAAAAGAATAAGCCAAATTCAAGGTTCTGGTTTGATTCAGATTCAGATGAAGAAATAAATATTGATAAAATCAGACAAAAAGTACAGCAGCGTCGTAATCAATTTCTGAAAGATTACCAAAAGAAGCAAATTGACGAACAAAAACCACAAAATATCGAAAAGAATGATGGAGAATATACATTCCAGATATTACAGCCTTTGAAAACCGGCAGAGATATTGATTTGGAATATCATTCGCTGTTTTCACGCTCTCCAGCTGCTACACCAAGGGATGTGCCAACAGAATCAGATTATGGCGAAGAAGAAGATTTAGATCCGGTATATTATGCAGATCCAGTTCAAGATTTAGATATTGACTTAGAAAGCTCAGAATCTGAGCCAAGATACAAATTCAAGGAAGAAAGTCCTGATCCAATGTTCTTCATATCAGAAGATGACGCAGAAAGCGATGATTTGCCAAAATGTCCAACGCAGCAAAGCGACGATGATTACGTTAACGCGGCTCTTAACAAAATACAGAGCCACGTCACTCATATTCTCGAAGAAGAAGAGGAGGAAAAAGATCCAACAAAAATGGAAAATGAAGACAATTTCGAAGAAGAAATTGCCGAACAAGAAGCTCCTCAGCTGCATGCTGAAGGTGTTAAACAAGAGGAGGAAGAAGAAAATGAAGAAATTAAGTCACTTCCGATTGAGCAGATTCATCCTGAAGAAGAAGAAATTGAATTGGAAAAAGATGTTGTCGTCAAAATGAAGGAGAACTCACAACCATTCAATCTCTCAGGTGAACTCCTAATATAGAACATTCCATGATTTTTGATTTTGTTAAATTATTTACTTTCTTAGATTAGCGCAATATTTAATCTACATTCATTATAACTATATCAAATATTATCTTATATTCATTCAACAATCATCAAACTCTTTGAAATGGGCAAAATATTTCTTAATCATGAATTAAACATGAATTCACCGAAATTAATTTTAGTTTTACCTTAATTATACGCATAAATAACACAATGAATCTATTAAATCATAACTTTATCGCTCAAAATAGGATGTAAAATTAAATCACGATTTGCAGCCAAAATTATTTCATTCATATGCATATATCGAGCTATATGTCTTATATTTAGTTCTTATTTTGCCATATCAAAAAAATATTTAAATTTTGTTATTTTTTAAAGTTGTTGGAACTTATGACATAATCTTCTCAAATAAATGTGGTGCAAACATAGTTTTTCATGTTTGAGCTATAAATCGAAATATTTTATCACAAAAGACATGCTTATAGGGGTTTTACAATATATAATATAATTAAAAAAGCTTGCATTTAATAAATTCATAAACAAAACAGAAATTTATTATTAAACAAAAGTATAATATGAAGATAAAACCGGCGAAACGTAAGCCGGGTATCCTATAGGAAGATTGCACGCCTGGTTGACTAGGTTGTGCAGGCTGGAGTTGTTGTACTGTATAGACCCTCTTTCTGTGCTCTGCACGTTGAAGAAAATTTGCTCGTGAGCTTGAGAAGCCCACAGGGATCTAACCGTGTGTTTGTTCAGTCTGAAGACCTGCCAGTTGGTGTTGCCTTGGTTGAAGAACAAAAGCATTCGTGTTCCTCCGCAGACTTCTAATGAAACGAGACTTTTCTGTGATCTTGTAAATTCTTGCGCGAATTCTGGACTAGAAGCAGGGGCAACAAGATTTGAATCTTCGTATAATTGAAAATGTAGTACAGTGTCGCCTTCATCACTTAAATCTGGCGGACCAATTAAAGAATATTGCTCAAGGACCATTGAAAGTATGAATAAACGGGCGGCTGGTGTGACAATATTAGTCAGAACTCGATCGTTGTTAGAGAGCCATGACATTTCGTCGTCAATCATTAAATTATTATGAAAAGCGTTGAAAATTCGTTGACATAATACATCATATGTGCTCTCATTGTTAGTTAATGCTGTCGTTACATCATTTTTCAGCGTCATTACTTGTTTTATCAATTCTTCTGATAATTCGATTTCTAAAGCTTCTGCGAATGCTGCTATAACGTCCTGGTCTTCGTCAGTGTATGTAACATTCAAATTTGTTGGAACAGTCAATAAAGATTCCATGTGTTTCAACGCAGAAAAAATTATTGAATATCTCAGCCATAATTCAATTGTTTCGATTGACGATGTATTGAAAACTGTTGGAAGCTCAATAGTAAAGACTTGGTATTGATCTAAACTGAAATTATCTGTGATTAAATTCCAATTAACTAAAAGATGCTCTAAAGATGTCGGAAAAACAATCCATTCATTTGCAGCAGTGCTGAGATCGTTCAAAGCACGGTTTTCGTGGTCGTGGCAGTAGGTAGACTGCGCAAATTCTAATCCACGAATTTGGAATTGCACGCAATTCGGTCTTAAGCTTACTATATGCAATATAATATCCATGCTGCCCGAAACTAACAGGAAGAAATCGTTTTCATCAACTGCGCCGAATTCTCCGGAATAAATATGTTTGGCTAAAACGGATAAAAGCGATCTGACCGCACTGAGATAAACTGTGGCTTCTCGAGGATGGTCTGTCGCGTGAGAAGAAATCGTTTTCATTACATCCAAATTTCTTTTTGGGTTTAAATCCCAGAAAACATTTGGTCTCGGGGACAACGGGAGGGTTATATCATGAAACAGCAACTCAGATTCTGTGCAAAGGAATAAACGAGGAGCTCCAGTTAATAATGACCAAATAAAAGAAACAAAAGAAATTTCTCTGTCTATGAAAGGTATCAAAGCGAGGGGAACAGACAGGAAGATATTTAAACCGAAAGGAAAGTCAGTATCTACAAATAATCCACTCATTCTTCCAAAAACAAATTCTTTGGCGATATCGATCGAATGCATGATTTTTCTTCCGACAACATATGCAACTATGAACGCCGGAACCAGTTTTTCCCATTTTCTTTCATAAACAAAATGAACGAAAAGAAGAAGCGAGAAAGAATAGATAGAAGTACTACCGATGCATGAATTAAGAACAATGATAACGAAAAAGCTGAACAGCCATGAAGGAATCGATTCATGCTTCACGCAATAACTAATAAAAGCAGCTCCGAAGAACACTCTGACGATAACGAAAAAGAACTCGCCGTGGAGGAAAGATATGCGAATGAGCCTTAATAATAAGAACAAATATTGCGTATATGTCGTTAAAAACGGAAGCAATAAATCAAAAACTACTGGAATGACAATTAAAGAAATTAGATATCCTTGTGATGATGACACAAATATGGATGCAATTGCTACGCACCCAGTAAGAATAATAAGCTGGATTATATAAATCCATAATTTTCTCAACGAAATTGGAGAAAGAGGAATATTGAGAATAATCCATGATACTATAATAATAACTTCATCATGGTATTTGAAGTCTGTTTTCGCGTCCATAAAATAACAAAAAATATATGAAATTGAACAACGAATTAGCTGAGCAAAAGAGTCGACTAAGCCCGCAACACCGCAAGATCCGAAACAATATCTGTTAACTGCTTCAATAAACCAAACAATCGTTGTATCTATCGAAGCAACAACGAAAAGGATCCATAATGGTAACAAAAATATCGCGAATTTCCATATTCTGATACCATGTGGAGCAATAACAGCCCAATCTATGTAAATTCCAAAATCTTCAAGATCCAGCGGTTTTAGCCATTTCGGCATGTGTTCGAACAGCAGGATGAAGCTGCACGAAATGATCATAACGAATGGCCTTGTCATTCCATTTACGAATTCTTCGTGATTTAAAGAATAAGGTTCTTCTTCAGGTGGCTGCAAAACCGAATATATTGATGCCCCTGATACGATGATGTACCACCAATACTGGTAGTTTGGGAATTGATGCGCTGCGAAGGCAACTAGGTACAATTGGAAAAAAATCAAACATGATGTAATGATAATATATAAAAAACTTTTTGGAAATGGGAATACTGTAGATATCTGTTCACGATTGAATGGTATTTCTTTGATAGATCCGCATAATCGAATATAACTTTTTGTTTTTTGATTATTTTTGCTTGATTCTTGCTTTTTTGCAGGTACTGTCTGTGTTGACATAATTTCGGCTAATTTAAAAACTTCTTCTATAGGAAATCCTAATTGAATTAAATCAAGAGCTGAATCCCCTGCCCTTTGTTCATCGAATGAATATGAATTGCGTAGTTGCCATAGAGCGCTGCTAATTCCTTCTGGAGGTTCTAAATCAGAAATGCTTTCTTCCGAGTCAGATGTTAATTCGAATGAATTATCTATGAGTCTGTTTAAAATAGTTAATGTAATCGTAATAATAGCTACAATGAAAGTGATTACTGCAGCAAAAATCAAAAAATCCGATTGTCCCCATTTATCGCGATTTATCACTGTATGTATACATACTAGGAACAAAAGGACAATGGATCTAAATACTACTGGTAGTAATCCACCACCCAGTGAAAATCCAAAAAATAAAGAATGAGGAACCTGATGGAGATATATAAATTTGGAATATATTTCATCCAAAAGTTCACTCATCTTATGTCACGTTTTTGAAAATTTTATTGTAAAAGTGACAAAAATTCATCATTATCCAAATGTTAGCAAATTGTTAATCACTTTTTATAGTGAGAGCAGCGAGCAATAGAAAGTTACTATTACATTTTGCTATAGTTTTAGGAAAGGAAAATACGTTTTTTTCCCCTTAAAAAAATATAATGTCATTGTTTACATTCAAATATTATTTTTCGAACAAAAAAAAATCGAAAAATAAAATTTGAATGTAAAACAATTTATATATAGTTTTTTTATAGTATAAAGTGACATTTACTCATCATAATCCAAAATATCATATTTTTTTTGAAACATGTCACGTTTTTGTTTTTGTAAGTCGTAATTTTGTCGATTTTGACAGACTCAATTCTCTCAAAAGTCTAATCAAAAATCGCCAATCCTGTTCCATTCAATTTTCCAACAAATTCATCCAGAATTCAGCAAAGAAATAACAAGAATATTGATTTTTGAAAGCTATTCATGGTTTTCATTTTGATCCAATTTTCAACAAGATGACAGAAGAAGATGATGCAGAAACCATATCTTTTACTGTCAATGAGAAGCTGCACAAGACCAAAAATGAATATGGCCAGGATATCTTTTCATACTCATTGGAAAAATCTAACATCAATTTCATCAGTTATATGATTGAATTTGTGTTAGATTACACTCAGTATTTTTCGACCACATATAGAAAATTAAATACTAAAACTACAATTTATTTTTTCAAAATCCTACATTTTGATATCAACAGTATAAACGATGACAATCAAACAGCTTTGATTTGTGCTTCGAGTAAAGGACATCGAGAAGTTGTCAAACTTCTTCTCACAATCCCTGGAATAAATGTCAACGCAAAAGACAAAGACAATTTTTGATATCCCATATCAACTAAAGGTACGGACACTCATATCATTTTTATTTCTAATAGTTGTCAAAAATGTACCAGGGTAATAATTGAAGTTTACTAACGTGGATAGTTAAAACTAGAAAGTAAACATTGAAAGTATACTATATACCCTAAATACATGATAGCTACTAAATCTTAAATATTCGATTTTCTTGTATCTTAGTTTTTCAAAGATATATTAATCAGCATAGATCGGACAGATCATAACAGCAAAAATATAAAACGAATAAATATCATTTTGATTCAAATCAGTGGGCTCGTATGATAATATGGTAATACGAAGGGCACCGCGGTTCTTGTTTCCTCTGCCATGACTATGAGCTGAAAAGTAGAGAGGCATTTCATTATAGCCAGCTATCATTCGAGTGGAAGTGAATTTTATACGTGAGTAGTGAATGTTTGAGTTAGATGGAGCTATCCTTTAAAGCAATACAACCAGGATGGCCGGAAATAAACGAACTTCCACCTCCACCTGATCCAGCAAAATATAATGACGCCCCAGAATAGTACCCAGACCCACCAATTCCACCCATATCACCAGAAATCTGCGGGCTAACACCAAATATGCCATTCAATCCATACGAAGTAACTTCTTTAAAGTAATTCTTAGGAGTGGCAATACCACCAGAAATTTGTGTTCCTCCAGTTGTTATAACATTTTCGCATATGGAGCCATCATTCAAGCAATCACTAAGACCTCTGGAACCATTTAGTCCTCCTCCATGGCCACCTATTGAGCCTATCCATTCGCTTGAGGCACCACCTCCAGCAACGAGAATCCTTGATCGCAATGACACAGGATCATACCAATCATAATTTTCATTCACAGAAAGACGGATATCAGTGGCAGCGCCTGGATATAAACTATGTCCGGTTAATTCAGATTTTAATGCATTAAACATCGCCTTTGATCCGATAAATGCATAAAAACTTAAATTTTTATTTAATTTTAGAATTCCTGACGAATAGCCTCCATATCCTGGAATTGAAGGAGTCGATTCTTTAACAAACCAATACATACCAGATGAGCCCCATGCCTCAATTTTATATTGTCCGGGGGATAATTTTATTAAATAAGGGAAGCAATTTCTTGTAGAGTTACCACATGGATAACCAAAGACATATTGGCTATCACTATAGCTAACATTTTGCTCTCCTTCACTACCTTTGTATTCAAATTCTAATATTCAAAAAATAAAAAAAAAATAAAATAAATTTGTGATTGAGCAATTTATGAATAATTAGATATAATTTTTGCAGTACTAACAAATAAAGCTCCTAAAATCAATTCTGAATTTGAATATTTTACATGTCAAAATATACACAAATATTTTTTGTCATCCTACTTGTCAAAATATTAATACGTTATATTGACGATACAGGAAGTTTGGTCGATGTTTTTTTCATTTTTCAATGAAATTATTTTGTTGAAACTCATATTGATCACTAGGGAATAGATAGTTGGATTATATCATTTAATCCAACTTTTGGAGAAATTACAGAACTTGATAAAACACGAAACGGAAAATTCGATTGCCCCAAAATTTACCAAAACGTTGTCATCCAAAGCATCGGAAAAGATGCTTGCTTTAGTAGTTTGATTTCAGAACTTGATTTATCATCGTCACAAATTACAATTATTAAAAGTAATGCATTTGGTTTATGCAGAAATTTAAATTCAATTAAGTTCCCTGACACACTAACAACTTTAGAATATAATACATTTAACGGAATTAATGTTTCTGAAGTTTTTATCCCCGCCAAATTAACAGAATTCACAGGATATGCATTTAATCAAATACCAAATCTGCAAACTATTACTGTGCATCCAGATAATCCAAATTATACCATGCTAGGCGGATGCATGTTTACAAAAGATTTCACAAAGTTAGTTAAAGTGACAAATTTTGTCAATGTAATTCCTAATTTCGAAAATATTCAAACAATTGGCGAATTTGCTTTTGCAGGATCAGTGAACATTGACAGTTTTATTGGCACTTCAAATTTGTCATCGGTAGAAAGATTTGGTTTTCATGCTTCTCAAATGACATTTATCAATCTTTCTCTTAGCCCAATAACTACTATAAATGCTCAAACTTTCCGCATGAATAATTTGAAGACCGTAATTCTTCCTCCAACAATAGATTCAATTGGTTATTGGGCATTTGCATATACAAAAATCAAAACACTTGTTATTCCTTTCAATGTGACCTATATTGATAATGATGCAATACATGACTGCTCAACACTCAAGATGATTGTTTACCTTGGAATATCAAACTTCTCGTCGAATGATATAATTTCGCCTGCAAAAAGCGTCAAATTTATTCGAGTTCTTGATTCATACCCATCATCACTTTTCTCTCGCATTCCAGTTACAAAGGACGCTCTGGAATATATCACGTTTGATCCAAATCTTTGCAACACTGGAATTAATCCTTTCCGTGTTGGACCGTTTTTCAACAACAGAATCTTTCTTTATCCAATTTTAATAATGTAATCAAAATTTAATTTTTAATGATTGGATTGAAGCATATTGTAACCATTCTTTGAAGCATTATTTAAAACAGTTATGGTGTATTTTGTAATTTCATGAAACAATAATTATTGTTTTTTTGTTGAAATATCTTGATGTGATAAAATCATTATTTACTATAGTATATATGATTCTCTTGATTGTGATTCTATATTATCCTACATCAATAGTCCAATGATATATCTATCTTTACAAATGAATTATTTTTTTTAAATTGGAATCTTTGCAACACCAGCATAAAGAATATCTACTTCTACTTTTGTAAATGACGATAATTGGCACAATATTGTATTGTTCTGACACGTAATTTGTCAAAATTGTAAAATTGGCAAATGCATTAAAAGTCTATAGCCAAAATTAGCTGCGATTCTTGTCAACAGTCGGGCTATTCAGATTCCTTCG
>MRSU01007662.1:0-12706 GCA_008369845.1 Trichomonas gallinae
ATTCAAAAGTTCAATATAATTTTACAGCATTTACATTCAATAAATTAGAGATAAAGAATGCCATAATATTATCACAAAATGAGACTCCGCTTCGCTCCGTCTCAATTTTGTGATAATATTATGCAAAAATAACATCAGTTACTTGGCAAAAAATCTAAATTACGTGTCATAATTTGGCATGTAAAGAATAATTCAAACATCAAATCAATTATTTGGCAAAATAACTAGTTTACGTACCATAATTTAGCGAAAATTAAATTTTACATGTCATATATTGACATGTAAAGAATAATTACAAAAATAACATCAATTACTTGGCAAAATATCTAGTTTATGTGTCATAATTTGGCATGTAAAGAATAATTCCATGGTGTTGCAAATAAGGTTAAGTCGTTATTTTTGTTGGCAAATTTTTAGATGTTTTCCATACATAAGGACCCTGCTGATTTAGAAGAGTTGATTAACAATGATGACATCAACGCAATCAGGCAAACGCAAAATATCGAATATTTGATGAGCACAGAGAGTTCGAAACGTTCATTAAACTATTTCCTTCTTTCCTGTTATCAAGGTAAATACGAAATAGTCAAGTTATTCGATAATCTAAACGGATACATTCGCGAAAGCGTCGACATACGTGGTAACTTTTGCTTCCATCTCTGCTGTTGCATGAACAACGAAGAAAGTTGCAAAATTATTGACTACTTTGTTGGCAAATATGGTACTGATGTTCTTAACAAGCGAAACACATCAGGTCTCGACGTTTTTTCCTTTTGTTGTGTCAACAATCTTTTTTATGTTGTTTGCCACCTTCTTGAACACTACAGAGATTCAATCAATATCGAGTCCAGAGACAACACATTTCAGAAACGACCAATTACTCTTTGTCTTGCCACAGATAGTTTCGAATGCTATTCAAAACTTGTTGATTTTGGCTCAGCACTTTCACAATCGCCAGAATTTCCAAACAACAAAGAAATGCAATACAAAGATTATTACAAAACGCATCTAAATTCTCGAGTAAACATGGAAAAAAATCAAACGAGTACTAAGCCATTGAATTCTGCCAAGAAATGCGTTAAAAGAAAAAGAATCCCAAAGAAGTCAGATGAAGAAAAAATTAATTATGAGGAAAAATATAATAAATTAAAAGAAGAATCAAGTCAGCAGATCAGTGATGTACAGAATAAATTGAAAGAAACTGATCGCAAAATTAAACATATTTCACATAAATATAAAAATCTAGAGAAGATAAACTCTAATCTGGAAAATGAAATCCAAACACTCAGTCATTCCTTAGATGAAAAAGAAGTACAAATTTGCCAACTCCAATTATTTTTGGATGAATACGAAAAAAGAAATAGAGAATTGACAAAAAGATTTGAAGAATTGAGGAAAAGAAGTCAGAATTTTGAAAGTCGATACAAACATTACAAAAAAGAGTATAATGATATGGTTACTAAACTAGCACAGCCGCCGCAACAAGAACTACCATCAAACTCGAGATATAGTTCTGAAATGAGACAGAGGCAGAAACAAGAACAAAATAAAACTTCGATTGCAGTAATAACCCCAGAAGCTCAAAGGAAACGTTTTAGAAGGAGAATTAATGCTCCAGATGAAAGAAACATTAATCCGCAACACAAGACAGAAATAAGAACAAGAACAACAAGAGGGTATCAAAAATCAATTAGACAATAATCTATATTAGCAATATTATTTAAAATTGTTATTATAAAATTTACATCTACAAGAAATTATACGATTTCACACAAGACATTTCTAGAAACACAATAATTAAATAGAAAATTGGAAAATTCCAACCTCATTATCAGTATAAGACTCCAAACCATGCATAATGGATGCAACTATCATAAAGTAGAATATGATTTAAGAGTAACTTTCATTACAATGTATAAGTTTTGGGTTGAATTTAATTCTCTGTTTGCCATAAGAATTGTCATGTAAATATTGGGAAATCTGTAATGTAAAAACGGAAATTTGTCATGTAAATTTATTGGAAAATTTTGTCATGTAAAATAATATATTTGTCAAAAATCTGATGTCACTTTTAGAATAACGTACGTTGATGCAAGATAGTTCTTATATTAGAGTTGTTCCAGATGCAATTACATTTCGTGATCTAAAACAAGGGGAATCCGATACAATTGAAGTCTGGGCAACAAATATTGGTAGATCTCCCATCGGCATCAGATTTTCAATTCCACCTGGTTCGCCTTTTGAGCTTATACAGACGCAATCGGTTATTACGCCTCCTGGACTCGAAGCTAAAGCATCAATTAAGTATATTGCTAAAGATTTATCATCTTATAACACAGAACTGCTTGTAAGCTGTTCTAAATCGAGAGTTTCAATTCCAATAAGCGTTTCACCACCATGTCCAAGAATTACTTCCGACGTACAGACTTTAAAGCTCGGATCTATAGGAGTTAATCTTCCATATAAATTTGCAATATCGTTAACAAACATTGGCGTCCAAGAAGGACCATTTTCGCTTAAGAGTGAGTTTGATTCGATAGAATTTTTACCGCAAAACGGAGTTATTCAACCCAGTAAATATCAAGAAATATCAGTAACAGTAAAACCTCAACAAGCAGGCAATTTCGATTTTACAATCGATTTAGATTTCAATGGGCAATCTGAACCAATACAGCCAATTAGGGTAAGTGGAACAGCAGTGCCTCATTCACTCGCATTATACATAAACGATAAAGAAGTCAAGGAATTAGATTTCGATATGGTATTTTATGGCCAACGCCGTATAATTACTGCAACAATTGTCAACAACGGACCAGCAAAAAGGTCATTTGTATTTGTTGGTTCAAGAGAAGACACAGCAGTGTCGAATTCTTCAAATGCACAGGAAGAAGAACCTGTGGAGCAGATATTTAGTGTGTTGCCATCAGAAGGAATGTTAGAGCCGCATGGAAAAATGAATGTTAATTTCTCATTTGCTCCAGCCGCTCCAAAAACTCCGATTATCGACGATATAGACCAGCTATTCACAGCCTATAACACTATAGAAGTAGTAGAGACTGCACAGCACATAGAAATCGCGCTATCAGGTAAAGGTGTCCACTCATTCGTCCAATTATCATCCTATGATTTCATGTTCGAAAAGTGCGAAAGAAACGTGAAACAGGAAAGAGATTTAACGATTACAAACAACTCTAGGTTCCTCCCAATATCATACAGGGTGCATCCTATCGCTCAGTATAGGTTTAAGCCGCCATCAGGAGAAATCGGCCCGCATTCATCAAAAACAGTCAAAGTGATTTTCTTCCCGAAAAATTACGGCGAGTTTAATTTAACAACAATCGTGAACCTAGGTGAAGGGCTCATCAAAAAGGTCATCAACCTCAATGCAGTCTGCGGGCAGCTCACGGATCATCCGTTCCGCAGGATTCCTCAGTACGAAACAAACGAGACAGCGAATTACAACGCATATCATCCCGACAAGAGATTTTCAGATGGAATAGAAGGCCTCAGGAGAACGAAGAAACTGCGCGAGACATTCGATGGATATATAACTGACTACGCCAAAAAGAGAGAGATCAGAACAGCCGCACAAGCAACAAGGCAGAAAATGCGCAGCCAGGCAATACAATATTTAACGTCAACGCAAGGAACTTACACGAAAGAAGATATAACTGATTATTTGCAGACACAAAAACGAGCTCAAACAGCCATGGAACAATTAGGATTAAACGAATTGGATCCGTATGATGCGCTGACTCCTCCTGATCCTAAAATACGCAACACTCCTCTTCCTTCCGAATTCAATGACCCGCTGAAGCCTCTCTATGACACACAAAGCACAGACGCGGCTGGAGCTTTGGTCAGAGCGAAAAAAGTTCAGATGGATGACAACGTTTTAATCAAGAAGAAATTCAAGTCGAAGCCGACAACACCAGCTGAAATCAACGAATGCTCTAGGCCTCTGACGCCAGCACAGCAATTGATGGTTGTAGCTTCTCACCAGAACATGAATTTCGGACAAGTTTCCGTCCACGCGAACATGGCGAAGTCTTTCACGATCACGAATAACTTGCAGCAGCATATTTTGGTTACAATCAACTATGAGCACGACGAACTGGCTAAAAGTACGCCAGCATCACAGATAGTTTTGCCTAAACAAACAGCTGGTTTCGATATAAGATTTTCATCTCCAAATCAGCAGAACTTTTCGAAGACAATTCAATACCAGATAAATCATCACCACACTTATTCATTAAACATCACAGCCAAAGTCGTTCCCATTGATTTGCAGCTCTCTAGATCGATGATAGAATTCAGGTTCTCACCTGACTCGATTACTCCGTTCATCAAGGAATTCGTGATCATACAAAACAAGTCGAACGCTGAAGCTTCTTATGTATGGTCTGGAATGAACTCTGTATTTTCTTTAAGCCAGGCTTCGGGAACAATTGAGCCTCTTAAATCACAAAACATCGAAATAACTTACACGCCAACAACAAATTCCCACGACGAGACGACTTTATTACTGAATGTCACTGGTGGATCAAGCAGGTCACTTAAATGCATCGGCGACATCGGAATTCCGAAATGCTCGCTAAATAAGAAATTCGTGAATTTCGGTTTAATTCCTATTGGAATACAGAAAACGCAGACAATCAAGATCAAAAACACCGGCGATGATGATGCAATATTCTCTGTCTCTTATAATAATGTCAACGAGCTTCAAGTCATTCCAGCGAACGGAAGAATCGCGGCGCACGAATCTCAGACATTCCAGCTGAATTTCAAGAGTCTACATGCAGCACCTTTCGATATTCCTGTCAATGTTTCGATCGCTGGCGCCAATCCTATATCCTTCAACGTCATGGGCCAGTCGGAGCTTCCTAGTGTTCAGCTTTTGAACAGCGAGTTCGAGTTCGGCAGATTATTTGTTGGTTCTTCTGCTTCGATTGAAGGCACAATACAGAACACAGGAAACATCCCAGCCATTCTGTTTTTGGATCTTTCCAATCACCCTGACTTCAGGATTGAGTTCTCCACGGAATTGGCCAATGAAGGCGGCGGAGAAAATCACAATTCAATCGCTTTGGTGTCTAATCCTGTTTTCGTGACTAAATCCGAACAGCAAGGTTTGATGAGCCGAATGAATTCTCAGGTTTCATTCGCAGACACTGTAACCGATGACACTCTCGAAGACCAGGCGAACGGACCAGGCCTTGTTTACAAGTTTTATCTTGTAGAAGGATCAACGATCAAATTCAACTTAGTTTTCCAGCCAACAGAAGCTGCCGAGCATTCTTTCGAGCTTCCTTTCACTATGATGAATGTTATTTCTGCTTCTTCGTTCCATTTGCAGCCAATTGTATCTGCAGAGAGCATTAAAGCTCCACTGACAATACAAACACCGTCAATAGATTTTGGAGTTGCATCGATTTTCAATCCATCGAATCCTCACTGCAGGCCGATTGTCCGCCAGATAACATTCAACAACGAAATAAACAACAACCTCCCATGGAGAATCGACACGGACATAATCAAGAAAGATAACCCGACATTCACAATCGAGCCGAACAGCGGAATAATGATCCCTAATTCAACGGCAACAGTTCACGTGAGCTTCATGGCGAGAGTCGCTGAGCCTTGCATCGTGAGAATTCCTGTCTACGTCAAAACAGACAAAGACAAAGAGGAGTCAATCGTCGGAGAGATACAGCTGAGCGGCGTCGGCACGACAAGACTGTTCAGTCTGTCGACGAACAACGTCGTTCTGCCTGTCGTTCCTCTTGGAGTCAAAGCGCAACAAGTGATTAATTTGATGAACGACGCATTCATTGAGTCGACACTCAAAGTCGAGTATTCAGCAAGCGAAGCAAGCTTCCCTGTGAAAGTCAACTTCCCGGAGGGCAACCAGATACAGCACACTCAGATGTCCATTCCTATTGTTGTCAGCTTCCAGTCGAACAAGCCAATGAGCTTCTCGACGATGGTCGCGATTTACGACAACAATGGAAATGCTGCAACATTCTCTGTCTACTGCACAACAGACAATTCTTTGTTCACACTCTATCCTTTCTTCAAGGGCAATGATGTACAGATCAAGTCGGCAAAAGGAAATCCAATAACAGTGGATACCAAAGTCTGCTCAAAAGTCACGGATTTGACAGGCAGATTCATTTCTGCTCCTGATGTTATGCTTTTATTGGACAACTCTGAGATGAAATGGGAATCATCAATGGATAAAAGGATGACTAATTTCATTCAGAGATACATGAACGCTTTATTGCTCGGAACACAGCTCAGCGATTTTCCAAACGACTTCATAAGAAATGATTGTGCATTGATTTTGGAGTTGATCTACAACTTGTCAGGCGGAAGACGTCCAAATGTTGATGCAACAGATAAAGAGAAGCCAAAGGATGCAATGCAGAAGCACTTAGACGCACTCAAGAGGATATTGCACTTCATTCAATCAATGGGATGTTTGGTATCAACTGTTCGACCAGAATTTTTGCTCCCGAGGACAGAATTTTTGTCTTTCATGAGACATAAATTCACCAAGCAGTTGTTGGGCATCGACTATTTCAATGCTCCAGACATTTCCTCTTTCAATCAAGCGACATTGAGTGAGTTCACTGCATCCAAGTCTTTCTCCAGCTCTATCATGGCCCACATGAAAGCCGCTGAACAACTTTACATCGAGCTCTGCAAGGAGTCGTTGAATATCATAATAATGCAGCTGTTCAAAGTTTTCATTCTCGGGAAAATCGACGTTGAAAGGCTCAACAACTCTCCAGGTGTCGCTGACGCAATGAAAGCAATTCAGGCACTAGGAGCAAGGTTCACGAAAATGGAGGATGTCGTCGCGGAAATTTGCAGACCAGGAAAACATTTGCAAACTTCTCCTGTTTTCTCAACAGCTGAATCCGTTTTGCTTAAGTGGGTTTCTGTTCACACATGCAACCAATACAACGACTTGCTTAAATCAGTCAACAACTTCTCACAGCTCAAGAATGCAACGGCGTTTTTGGCTTTGTTGAAAGCGCACACAACAGTCTTGAAGCTTCCACTTCCTGAAGTTGTAGAAGACTCAAATGACACAAACGAATATGCGATCAATTTCACGTCAACACTCAAAGAACTCAAACTCGCTTTCTGTCCGACAGCTGACGAAATTTCGTCAGGAAGCGCGTGCATGTTAGCCATTATAACCGCTTATTTGTTCGAGACACTTCCAAGATATATCTCGTCGACTACAATCGAGTATCAGACAGCAATCCACAAGACAGTCACAAAAGGGATCAACATACAAAACCCAAGCAAAGCAGAAATTACTTACAGAGCGAAACTTGAAGGCAGCCACAATTACTCAATTGCTAATGACACACTAACAATTGCTCCTGGAGCTAGCCAAGACTTCAATGTTACATTTGCAGCAAGAACAATGAAGCCTCAAGCAGGTAGATTAATCTTAAGTCCTCAGCGTCCAAGGATGATACAGAATGAGTCACAAGAAAGCTCAGCAGCAACATCAAGATTAAACGCTGAGTGTAGAATGCCGTCATTTTCCGCTCCAATTGTCATTGACTTGATTTCCGATGTATCCATTTCAGCACCAGACTACTCGCAGTCTGTTGAAGGACAGATCTACCAGCAGACACCTATAGCTGTTCCGATCAAGAATTATATCGGCTGCAAGGCTAAAGTTAAGATTTTCTCGAGAGTTTTCATGATTGCTGACGAAAACGGAAAACAGCTTCAAGCTGCAAGGCAAATCACTCAGCAAATCAACGATATAATAAGCGATCCAAACGCTGTTGTCGAAGATGATTTATCATCAGCCAAATCCAATCCGATGAAGCCAAATCAGTTCCACCAAGTTTTGAAGCAGCACCAAATTTTCACTTTTGCGCAGACAGAAATCGACTTCCCGAGCGAAAACTCTAAGGCTACATTGAATTTGGAGTTCATCCCGATATCATTGGGTACCTTCAGATGCTTGATTCTCTTCCAGGATATCAACAACGGTGAATTCATTGTCGAAGTCATTGGAAAGACAACGCTGCCAAATTCTGTCGAAGCCTGCCAAAACAAGTTCAAATGCGAGGCTGGTAAGAAAGTCTCATACAACTTGAGCATTGACACAATGAATCCTAGCCTAATGCTCGCTTTAGCTTATTCTGCAGAAAGAATGGCGAATAGTGCTTTGTTCTATTCAGACAGGAAGTTCAAAGAGTTGGTACAAAGAAGACAGCACGAATATGAATCTATTTACAAACAATTCTTCTCAAATAATGTTTTCACTGTCGTCAACTCAGCAGCTCAGTACTTCGAGATGCCGCCGGAAATTACTGTTAACAGAACTAATTTCGGCGAATCGAGCTCAAAAGGCTCTCATCCGAACATTTTGCCTATTACATTTAAGCCAACGAAAGCAGGACAATACCCAGTCCACCTCGTTTTGAACTCGAAGAACGATATCAGGTGCTTCACAATTAACGCTGTCGGCTTGGCAGCAACTAAGGAATTATCCCTCGATTTCACAACAGTCAGCGGCAAACCAGTCAAACAAGACATTCCATTTACAAATCCATCGGAAGAAATTTGGAATTTCAAGTTCGTCGTTGTTGGCGATTCTTCATTCTCTGTTCCTCAGAGATTGTCTGTCAAACCATTACAAACTGGTTATGTCTCTATCTCATTCAATCCACAGAGAATCGGAACATACGCAGCCGAACTTCAAGCAACAAACACAACAAAGGAATCTACAGTTATTTACAAACTCTCTGGCGTTGTTGAAGAGCCACCGGCTGAGAGAAAGATCAACATACAATGCCAGGCACGCAACAAGTTCGTTCAGCAACTCGACATCAAGCCATTCATTAAAAACGGAATTCTCCACGTCACAACGACTGTCCCTATCATCACTTTCGAGAGCAACGTCATGATGGAGAACGGACAGCCATCAAATCCATGGACTTTCACAGTTTTAGCGCCAAGGAGCGGCGTCTCTGCAGGAACAATTACATTCACTGACCCACTGACAGGAAACTTTGTCTGGTACATCATTGAAATCCAGGTTGATTCTCCATCACCTGAACAGACAATCAAAGTTACAACACTTGCGAGAAAGACAGAAACAATCAAAATACCAATCCACAACACAAAGAAAGTCGAAGCACATTTCACAGTCGTTTTGTCTGACGACGATTTATTCGGTGACAATGAATTCAGGGTCCCGCCTGAGTCAACGGCGAACTATGAGTTGATTGTTTCTCCGCTCAAAGCAATGGCGAGAAACTCATCAGTTTATTTCTATTCAGATGACGACGGCGAATTCTGGTATGCAATCAAAATTGTCGCAACAGATGCGCCAACTGAATCAATTGCTCCACTTTCCAGTCCTATCGGCAAGCATGCTTCAACCTACATCTTGCTTGAAAACCCGCTCGCGAAGTCTACAACATTCAGATACGAAAACTCGAATCCTACAGCTTTCCATGTCATAGCCAAGCGTTTAATCAGCTTATTGCCGTTGGAAAAGAAGAGAATCGAAGTCAGATACATTCCGACAACACTCGGCGTCAAAGAGACAACAGAAATTTCATTCCATGGAACAGAATCAGGTGACTATACTTACACACTTTCGGGCACAGGAAAACCTCCAGCACCACTTTCTCCTATCATTGTTAATGGAGCATTGATGCAGCCAAGCTCTGCTTTAGTCTTGTTCACGAACCCATTCCCTTATCCAGCGAGATTCCAGATGAGTTTGAACTCGGAATACGAAGGAGACGTTTTCAAGTTTTTGCTGAAGAAGAAAAATTTCCAGTTGACTACATTCGGCGAAGAATTCCAGATTCCGTTCACATTCAATCCACAGCAGCTAGGCCAGTTCTCAGCACACATCATTGTCGCGTACACAGGACCAGCACGTGGGCAGATACAAGAAGGCGAACTTCCGAGTGTCAGATGGATATTCCCAGTCATAGGAAATTCTGTCTCCGTCAGCAATGCGGAAATCAAGCATCTCAAGTGTCGCGCAATGGAAATAGAAAACGCTGAGCTTACGTTTACATTAGTTGGAGAAACTGAAGTATTCGAGACATCAGAATATTCTTTGCAGCTTATTTTGCCGCCAGAAAACGATTTCTTGAGATTCAACGTCGACATGAAACCCGCAGAAGTTCACAAGAACGCAACATGCACCGAACTTGTCGTCGCAGTTAAATTCTCGCCTCAGAGGCCTGTTTCATCCCGTGGCAGGATAATCATCAAGAACCCGCTGGCTCAAGAATGGTCGTTCGATATCCAATTCACCGCTGAAAGAGGAAAACCGACAGCGACTATCAGCATCGAAGCCCCAATAAACAAGACAGGAACAGCCAATGTCGTTGTTCCAACAGTATTCAGATCGCAAACTCCTTTCCACTCATACATGGTGCATGGAAGTGCGAGCGAGTTCACTCTCACAGCTGACCACGGATTCATAGAGCCAAGCATCGGAGACAAAACTGACATGCCTTTCCAAATCATTTTCGCGCCAAAGATGTACGGCAAAGTTCTGCAAGGTTTGTTGGTTGTTGACACTTTAGACTCCCAGTATATCTTCGAAGTAGTTGGAAAGACACCAGAATACATCCCGCCAGTCATTAAGTTCGGAAACAAACTCGGAGAATTGAAGCCAGAAGAAGAGGAACAAATTCGCGCGAAAACAGCAATGCGCGCAAAGAAGAAGACAAACTTCATCAAGGAAAACATAGAGAACGCGAAACACGCTAGAATTGTTTCACCGCACACTTCATTGAAACGCAAATAATAATTTTAATTTTTTGTTTAGTATTTTTATGTATAAATGTTATATTGTTTATTACTTCCTAGTTTGTTTTAAACGCATCAAAGAGTTTGGCTATTAATTAACGATTTAATCATATGATTTCAAGACTTTTGGATTCATATCAACAAGTGACTGGGTTAGGACAAGGCAGATATATCTGTTTTAATTATCTAATGCATTCGGAGTCAGAAAAAATAACAATTATCATTTGTCTATATCTATTTTCTACATATCCGAATAATTTAATATTCTTTCATATTAAATCAACAACAAAAGGAAATTAATATATATGTAAATCTCAATCTTCCAATCAAATTTTGACTACTATTGAGAATAAGATTTTAAAAGCGGCGAAATATCGCCATTTTTATAAAGAATTGCCTGGATTGCTTTGGAAATACAGATATTCCCAAATGCAATAATTGGCAATTAAAAACAGTCGTTAATATCGAAACCATATTGATTATCAAAACCACTATCATATGGATTGAATGTATCAAACGGTCCTGGTTCAACGATTGACATACCCTCGATGGCATTAGTATCGAACTGAGGGGAGCAAGCCAAAGAATGTTCGGAAGATGATTGATTAAAATCATTTTCACCATTGGCTACTGAAGGAAATTCAACTTTCATTGAAGATGGCTCAGGGAGAGTCATATTGAAAGTAGGGTTCAGGATCGGCATTGGCTGAACTGGTAATGGAGCCATAGGTGTTGAACGGAATACACAGCTTCGTGGTTTTTGATCAAAATTGCTAACAATGTTTTGGTACTCTTCTTCGGTATTAAAGGTAATGCGTTGAAGCTCATTACCTTTGGCGTCAATGAGACTTATGTAGCTTATATCTGGGAGCACGAACTTTGATATGCGGTATAATGGTTTTGGTTTCGCCATTAAAAATTAATGCTATAACCGCCAAAAAAATAATCAAAAATTAATTGTGAGAAACCGAAATTTTTCGTTTCGAAAAATAGTTCAGAGATAAATCCATAAATAATCTTTGAATTATTTTTCGAAAAGTGACTAGTAAATATTTATATACTATATATCTAAAAATAATCCATTTTATAAAGACTTATTTTTCAAAGGCTTTCAAATGTGTCACGTTTTCACGAAATTTTTGACATTGTGATATGTTTATTTCTCAAAAATTCTGTGGTTTATAGTGGCAAAACTCAATCCATTTTTAACGTAAAAAATCGATCTTCGAATATTAAGGCATTGTGTTGTACGTGTAATGATGATTTCGCTACGGTTGCTAATATGCAATTATTCCACAAAATTATTTTTGAAAAATTGAAATCTTAACAGATTGTTTTACTCTCATATGATCATGCATAATTTGGCAATTTATAACAAGGAATGTGAACTCTCTATAGATTTTTTTGATACATTTCTTATGAAATTTTTATTTGGTTCTAAAGCTTCAAATTTCAAAATATAGTTGTGGCATTAATTACATTTTGCATAAGTTGCGTGAATTTTCAGTATTTTTTTCATAAGGGCTTCTCCTGTTTGATGGTATTGCTTGCTGTGTCCGCCATTGTGTCTATGGAATCTAATTTCTGATGTGAATGTGAAATGAAATATTCTGAATCATAGGATGGTAAAAATCATTATATCTATCTTTCCTTTGAGATGTATTTATTATGTATATTGGGATATATATACATACATAACTATTGTATATTCCTATGTGAATGTAACTAATAGTATCATTACTGATGTTTAGTAATTATATCATAAACATATCCGTACGTCGACGATGCATCAAAATCGTTAACTCACGCTTAAGGGATGGCTCAACTATTCAATTTTTATAAAAAAGGGGGTAACATTAAATTAATGGGGTACTGACCTTGTTGGTTC
>MRSU01007666.1:0-16681 GCA_008369845.1 Trichomonas gallinae
TTTCAATACTACTCATTGAATTATTCTATGAGAGTTATCAAATTTTTGGCCAAACCTGACTTTTGAAACGCAGTTTATAAAAACGACTAAAAAATTGAATATTTATCGAAAAAGATATCTGACATCGAAAAAAAGATCAACAGTATAATCTATTAATATCTTGCTATTGAAAAGAGAATACACTATATAGATAACTGGGCTTGTTTAGATTTGCATTGAGTTATATCAAAGTCATGACTGATTCAATACTCGATATATTTAAAATGCATGGAAATTGAAATATTTGTTGGATCAAATTATTTAGTTGTAAGAATAAATAATATTGTATCTGTGCATTTCTTTCTATCTCTGTTCATTAGCCCAAGATTTTGAGTTAAATCTTCATTAAATTATATCATAATTTTCCCATACATTATTTTTGTAAACTTTATAAAAAGCCGTAATTTTTCCTCTCATTTTACAAAAAGTGATATAATGGAAAATGAAGCAATAAATTCAGACGACTACCAAGACATTATCGATTTTTCAAACGACTTAATGAACGTCACAAAAGAGACTGTGGAGAGATTGAAGTATGATATGGATGCAATTCTATCAAAGTATAAACCAATCACGCCACATTACCTTGCAGTAGCCATAGACAAAATGGCCGTTTATAATCCAAATCATCTTATTGAATATTTAGAATTATTTGAATATCTTTACGATAATTATCATTTTGTTGCTATTGGATCAATGTTTGATTTCAATAGCAAGCTCGAACACTTAATATTACTAAAAAGAAAACAAGATTTTAAATGGAGAACATTACATCCAATTAAAGAAAAATTAGAACATTTATTAACTATTTATGAAAAAGGATCTATTGAATATTACGTGCTGCATGATGATTGGGAGAAAGTTTATTCAATGGTTAACGAAAGAACAATAAAATTAGTATATGACCAAGAAAGACTGATAAATCTAGCAGTAAAACTGGGTGCAGTCAGGTGTTTTCTCTCATTATTTTTAATATTGAACAGAGAAATTGATGAAAATACAATTTATTTTGCATATTCAACTGGAAATCTTGAAATTATTCAAATTTGCGAACGTCAGTTGTCGGAATCTACCAAAGATGGCAATGTATTCTACCCAGATAACAAATGCGTGGAAAGACTCATACGTACTCATAAGAATGACATATTGATAAACATAATTGAAGAAAAAAGTTTATTAAATCCTGCATATGACAAAATCAAATATTGTTGGTCCACTACTCATTTAAGTTTCAACATTGAATTTTTCATTTACATGTATAACAATTTTGGACCATTTTATGTCGATGAAAATGGTCATACATCATTGTACTGCTCTACTTTCATAGAATTATTCGGTTTAGAAAATAAAATTTGTAATGAAGGAATATTTAAAGAAATGGAAACCATAAATGGTGATACCAGCTTAATATGGGCAACCAGACACCAAAGTCTACCAATAATTAAAAAATTAGTTGAAAATGCTAAAGTCGATATTAATCATGTAACAAAATCTGGTTTATGCAGTGCACTTGCATACGCAGGAGGTAGAAATTCGTATGAATGCGCTAAATATTTGATTGAAAAAGGCGCAAAATTAGATTTTAAAGATAAAACTGGACAGAGCGATTTATTCTATGCTGCGAGAAACGATTCTCTTGAAGTTGCAGAGTTATTCATAAGTAAAGGTATGGATGTAAATGCAACAGATGATCAAGGAAGAACACCTTTATTTGAATGCGCAACTCGAAATTCACATAGAGTTGCAAAACTGTTAATCAAATATGGAGCAAATGTCAATCATTTAAGCAAGTATAACAGTACTTCTCTCATCAACTGCGCGTACAGAGATTCTAATGATGTTGCTCTGATTCTTTTAGATAACAACGCTGACATGAACATTGTAAACAAAGATGGAAACACCTCTCTTCTCGTCTGCATCGAGAAAAATTCCATTGAAGTTGCAAAACTTTTGATAGACAGAGGATGCGATTTTGATATACAAAATAATGCAGGTGAATCAGCTCTATCTTTGGCACCTAAAAAATCACCAGAAATTTGGGATTATATGAAATCATGTCGACAAATTTATTGACAAGCTTATCTAAGAATAGGATCTTTTATGTTGACCACATTCATGTAATTATTTTGTTAATAAAATGCAATATTATGTTATTTTCATTAAAAAATAATCTTATTATAATCTTTGTGCTGCTATTTTATGTTAATATATGATATGAACATGATAATGATAAAATTTCCTTATCCTTGAAAAAATTAAATTATCAAAATCATTGTGTTATCATTTTATGTGGTTAATGTTATATATGAATTTGATAATAACTTCATTTAAAATTTTTCAATTGAAAAGTAGTATATACTGGGGGTTATTTGCCATAAATTGTTAGAAAAGATCAATGCATATGTTCAACGGTAGTTAAAATTGTAGCAAAGATATTAACAACAAATAATTTTTAAAGAAAACACACAAACAAATTTTATGATAATAAAACACTGTCTTGGGACTCTTCTTGCTTTGGTTTATCAGATGCCCAGATGATATTCAACATACTTTTATTGAACTTCCCAATCCAAACTTGATTCTTATCAACGGTAAGAGAAGCATATTTCACACCAATGTCGTTGTGGCCTGGGATGTTAGCATTATATATTCTTATGCAACATACATAGCTAGGTTTCTTCATTTTTATAATAAGACGAGGTTGTTTGTCTGAATCAGAAAGTTGAATGATAAATGGGACGGAAAACTCGTTTGTTGTGCAATCCTTTGAGAATAATGTTGCTGGATCTGTGAATTCGATAGTATTTTCCAAGAAAATATTTTCAAAATCACAAAATTTGAACGGCTGCATTTTCTCGTTCAAAATTTCGATTCCCATTAGTCCAAATAGCAGTGGATCTCCGTAATTCTTCAAAAAATGAAGAGAAATTATATTGCATTTTTTGATTGGAAGATATCCATGATCATCAATAACTTCCTGTCTCTTTTGGTCTAAAAATATCTGCGAGATTGTTTGCTTTGACTTTAAAGAAAGCGGTGTATTATGAACAAGTGAAACTTCTGTTCCATAGCCCATTGGAACTTCCCATGTGAGAATATTTTCTCCACCAAGAGAAATCTTAAACATTCTCAATGATGTATTGTCTCCAAATGTCGGATTCCAAATTCTCAAATATCTTGGTTCGCAGTTGGGATCAAAATAGAAACAAATAACAATATTCTCGTTGAGATCTTTGAGTGGGTATCTGAACGTCTCTTTATTATTAAATTCTTTAATTAAAGATGGATCAATAAGTTTGTTGTAAATATCATAATCTGGTATTTGCTCGCACTTAATGAGCGTTGGTTCTATTCTACGACGGTTATCGTCCAAAAACCAAATTGCGGCGCAAGAAATTTGTTCGGATGAGCCCCATGTTGATAGGAATTCGATGTTGTAAACTAGTGGTTCATCTACTACACCTACGAATTTGCTCACTGATTCAGTTAATGTGATTTTTGGAAGAAGATTAATACTTCCAGTTGATGCTCTGTATTTCTTGTTCAACTTAACAATCATGGAAGACTGTGGAGTAACAATTTTCTTTATGTGACGTCTCCTAGCAATCAAACTTGAATCCATCTTCTTTGTGAAAAATATTTTTTCTAAACAATAGTTGAATTCAAAAATACAAAAATAGCATTGGCATATGTATATATAATTATTAATGATAAGTGAAGAAATTTAAAATTGAGAACTTTCAAGTTTTGATACAATTTACATTTATTGGATCATTTTAATCATCTTTAGATGATGAATAAAGAAATTTCATATCGAATTTTTTACGTTAAATATCATATTGTTCCAAATATGCTACTGAGTAAAATTACGAAAGAAAACATGCATGTCAGAAAATACAAATGAATTTTGAGCTAAACAGTTTGTTCAAAGTGACAATAATCTCCAAAATTGATAATTTGTTATTGTTGGTCTGTACTTTGTTACTGCATAATCTGAATCTATGAATCTGACAAATTTCCAGACTGGTTATGAATATTATGAAGTTAAAAATTGATATAGGAAGATTTTCAATGATTGTAAATTTTACAAAAAAATTCTAATTCACTTCTCAAAAGCGTCAAAAATTAAATTCTTTTATATTCATTGGCGACTAAACCTGATGTTATTCTAAATTCTTCAATTATATGTTCTCCTATGATTGTCTCATTTTTTTCCTTTCTACTAAACATATATTTTTGTTATTCACGGTTTTTCGTCTGAAAAAAGAATTTTGTTTCTCAAAAGTCCATATATTCATTATCTTAACCACATTTGCAATATTTCGACTCTAAAAATGTATTTTACTGCAATAAATCGATTAACAATAATGAAAAAGGTTTTCAAATTGCGGTCAAAACTTTTTATTTATTTTGGCTGTTTTGTCGATTTTTTTTGCAAAGATATATGATAGAAGTATTTTTCTCGTGCTTATTTGTGTAGTTCGTGCGATATTGAAAATATTTGAATAAGAAATTTCAAAATTGGTTCTTCTATGAGCATTTATTATCAAACATGCTATTAGTCCAATATAATCAACAAATCCAAACAACGTATCATTTAATCACAATTGAATTCTGCTTGGATTATCCGATCAACCACTTCTTCCTTCCATATTCATAAATTTACGGATGTGTGTGACACTATTTATGCATCAAAACTGCCTTACTCCATAGAGAGTCGATAGACGTTAAACTTTCTTACATGTACCTCATTTACCTCTCCGAAATAAACTTGTACTTGCTTTATTCATCACTAGTAATATTCATATTATTCGTAATTCATCAAAAATCAGCATTCCAAAATTAAACCGCAAAATTCAATTTGTTATTGAAAGATATAGCTATTTAATGGTTTAAATCTTAATCATGTATTATATCTGAAGTATTTCAGAACTATAAATATCCACAATTCTTGCAAAATGGATATCAAAAATATAATCTAACAAAATGTACCAAAGCATGGATCAAACACACGAAATGGAATTTTTATGTGTTTCACAAAAGAAAATAATTAACTTTTAACTTTATTCAGATACAATGTTAAGGGCTCCCGTAATTGGCTGCTTGCAGAAAGGACAGACCTTCTGGTTCTCAATCCTATCCTTCAAGCAAACCTCGCACGCGCAAATATGTCCACATGGGATCATAGCAGCGCATGCGACCCTTCTCCTGCACAACAAGCACGGTGTCTCCTTCATGTCGAGCTCGCTGAACAGCTCTGTCGCTGTCTCATTCTGCGCCATGATCGTCCCAGGCACATAGGTGTCTTTCTTGTTCTTCTCGTTCTCTTCGTCACGTTTTTCGACAATCTGACGCATAAACTTGGAGAATGTCAATCTGACACCCTGAAGAGGTGTCAAACCTTTTTGGTTCATTAATTTGACGTCTGCACCAGCGTTGATTAATGTCTCGACTATGCCTTTGTCCATCTTCAGCGCTGCAAGGTGCAATGGGGAGTTTTTGTCGACATCGACGATATTTATTGGAGCTCCACTATTTATCAAAAGCTGTGTGAGCTTCATGTTGCATAAGTCTGCTGTAATGTGTAGAGGTGTCTGTCCTTTAGCATCTGTGGAGTCAACTTTCGCATGGAAATTAATTAAAGTCATTACGAAGTCTTCGTTTTGCATCTTAGCGGCTAAGTGTATTGGAGCATTTCCATCATCATCCTTGATGTCTAAATTGGCTCCAGCCTCGCCTAATTTTTGTAAGATTCCAAGTTGGCAGTTAACTGTTGCTAAGTGTGCAGGTGTTTCGCCATGCTCATTCTGAGCGTTAACATCGGCCTTTTGGTCGATAAAAACGCTAACTAATTCGATATTTCCTTTTTCTGTAGAAATATGAAGCGGAGTCTCTCTATGATCGTTCTTAGAGTTTACATCCGCGCCAGCAGCGAATAAAAGCTTCGCAGCTTCCAATGCATTTTCAGCCGCAACATAATGTAAAGGAGAATCACCATGCTTCGTCTGCTGGTTGATCATTGCTCCAGCCACGATTAAAGCGTTGACGATTGGAATGTTTACTCGTTTGACTGCATAATGCAAAGGTGTAAGTTCCTCTTTATCCTTAGCGTTGAGGTCAGCGACTAAGTCTATGAGGTGCTTAACCATCTCGAGGTTGTCGTTTTCGACTGCGTAGTGAATTGGACGTTTTTGTTCGTGTCCTGGCGAATTTATATCGCAAGCGCTGTCAACGAGCATATCAACGATAGGAATATGATTGTTGATTACTGCATAGTGTATTGGCATGTTTCCTGCTGCATCTGTCGCGTTTAAATCTGCTAATGCTTTTTGAAGAGCTCTAACCATCTTTGTTGAGCCTGATTGACACGCCATATGAATTGGCATGATACCATGCTCGTTAGCCATGTTGAATGGGGCTCCATTCGCTTGAAGAAGCGCCATTACGTTATCGTGTCCACTGGCAGCAGCCAAATGGACTATAGATGAACCATCCTTTTGTAGTATAGTTGCAGATGCTCCTGACTTAAAGAGCAACTCCAATTGCTTATCCTGGCCGAGACTTGCCGCGATCATTGTTGGAGTCAAGCCTTCGTTGTTTTGGATGTTCCAATTGACGTTAAGCTTCTTGTTTGACATATATTTGATCAATGCTAAGTTATCAGCCTTTATTGCCAAGTGTGCAGGTGTTTCGCCATTAACATTTTGAATGTTAAAGTTAGGCTGATATGGTTCAAATAAATTGATTACACCTTTGGCGCCTCCAAGGATGGTGTAGTGGATTGGCGTGTTTCCTTCTTTATCCTGGAGATTTGGACTTAAATGTGCCTTCAAAAAGAAATCCATCGAAGATTTCGTGCCTTGCTCGGATGCATAGTGCAAAGCATTGCGTCCTGTGATGTCAACAACATCCAATGGCGCCTTATTTTTATACAAAACTATTACAAGCGAGTTTAAGCCATAAATTGCGGCATATATTATAGCATTCCTTCCATCTTTGTCTTTGTACGACAAATCTCCTCTTAATTTGATAATAACGTTTACCATTTCGGATTGTTTGTTTTTAATCGCGCTGAGCAGCACGGACAGGCCTTCCTCGTTCACTTCATTGACGTTGTCCTTGTTGACAGTTTTCTTGAATCCTTCTAGATCTCCTTGCTCTATGAGCTCAAATAAACTCATTTATTTTTTTATTTATCGTCTTTGTCAAATTCAAAATATTGTCTTTTGTTGCATTTATATAATATTTGAAAAATTTCGAAAATAAAAAGTGAGGTCACTTGTCACGTTTTATAAAATCTTTTATCGTCATTGTCTCAATTTTTTGCCGTTTTAAAATTTTTCAATTTTTGGCTCAAAAGACAATAAAACATTTTACAGTATATTTATTTTGCCCCGTCAATAAAAATTAAACAGGGGTTATAACTTTTTTGTTTCGTCGATTAATCGTTTTACAGACCTATTTCTGAGAATGATATTGCACAAATCATGCATTGTGTGTCATGGAAATGAATGTATAGATTAGATCTAATCTAATCTAATAGATTCTAAATTTATTAAAATTATCAAAAAATAAGCACATTGGATTTGCATCTAAAAAAAGTAGTGAAAATGTTTTTATTTAAAAAAACAATAATGATGAAACTATTAATTATTGTGGGAAAACCTGATCAGGTGCCGGCTCATCAAATTCGCCCTGGAATGGATCATCCTGAGCATCCTCATTATATACTGGGTTATCATTTTGCATTTCCAAACCAGCATCGTCGTTTTCAATGTATTGTTCATTTTCCGCGTCATATAACCTGGCTTTCTTCGCGGCTTCGTGTGCGATGATGACTCCAGCAATGATTGCAGCAAGAGCAATAGCACCAACAACACAGCCGATTATGATTGGAAGAAGATTAGATTTCTTATCATCCTTAGGCTTTACAATAATGCCAGTATCAGCATTATTAGTAATATTAACATCATTTCCAGGTGGAAGTGTATCGTTACATTCATGAGTGTAATTAAATTTGTAGTATGCATATGATGAGGTAGCACCTGTCTGGTCAACAGCCTTTAATGTGATTTCTTTGATGCCTGTTTCGCTCATGCATGGGATTTTGTAAATGAATGAATGATTTGTAAAATCCTTTAGAGCTGCAATTGTTTCAAGAATTTGGAATGAATCGAGAGCATTATTGGATGCGGACAAATAATAAACTGTGACTATATCACCATAATCCAAGTCCTTGACCGCGTATTTAACTGATATGTATGTGCTGGCATTAAGTTCTGGATAATGTTCATTATCAAATACCTTGATCTCGGGGGCGTACGAATTAACATACTCGAAAGTAAATGAATAGACGTGAGACTCAATACCGTATTCATCAACTGCCCAAATCTTAAGTGTATGTGTACCAAATTCGAGACTCTTATTGTTAAATTGGAATGAACTTCTGAATGGGAGAGTATTGGTCCAGCAATTAAATGTGTCGATTGGGTAATAGAACGAATCGTCAATAGAGTATCTGATGGTAGCTTTTGTGTCATCCCAAATCGTGCCCTGAAGTTCAACAACACCTCCTCTGTAGTACTTGCTATTAATCTTGTTGGTGATTGTCAAAATTGGCGATTGGTTGACTAAAAGATTCTTCTCGATTAAATTGGATGTGTAACCTATGCTATCATTTGCATAAATTTTTAATGGATATTGACGAATATCTGTACCAAGTTTGACTGTGATATTAAAGTTCCTATCGAACTTTTCATCCTTATGAAAGATATTTGAACCATTAACCATCGTAGCGATGGTGTTATTGAATTCGTAATAAAGTGCGATACTTTCATTAACATCAAAATCTTTAACGTTGACTTCAACCGTAACTTCATCTCCTGGGAGATAGTTCTTTTTGAGCTGTGAGAGTAAGGTGACAATTGGTGGATTCTTCAAATCTTTGCCAATGCCGAGCAAGACACCAAACTTCAAAGTCTCATTTGGATAAATTGGCCTATTCTCCCATGAGAATGAGAAACAAGAATCTAATCTTGTGAGGTTATCATTATCTGTTTTATTAAGCCAATAATGCAAATAGCTAGAATTATCCCATCGACCAAACCAGAATTTATCAACATTTGTGACTTCATAACCATCTCTGACAACAAGTGTAAAAGTAAGATTAGAAGGAGTCGAACCATGACCATGTTTACCAGTATCATCTGTCATTGTTAAGCCACGGTTGCCGTCGTACCAATAAACTGATGCATAATCGTTTTCTGCAAGATAAATATCTGTATCTGATGAAATTGAAATATAATGTGGCTCTGTGTCTTGATTCGTTGCGATAAACTGGATAAGTAAGTAATCGTCGCCTAACTGTTCTGGTTGAGAGACATTTGTTGTAACATTAACGTTTTGATGAGAAGCAATACCTTTATTTATACCTTGAAGTTGAATCTCATCACCGTTATCAATTTTAAAAACTGGCATCCAACCATAGTCACGATAAGTTGTCCTAAAGTTATTGTATTTGATATCGAAGCAACCTTTGTACGAATCCATCCATACCATATAATCAACCCAGTACCACTTAAATTTGGAGTCGTCTGCCTTGACGGCGCTAGCGAATAGGGAAAGCATTATTATAAAATATAAAGAATCTTTTGAGATTTCATTGAATATATTTTCTGAGCAAATTATCAGAATATCAAATTTAATAATATTATAAACGTCATTATCCCTCTGAGTTAATAATATCAAAATAAACGTGATAACTCATATAAAAATAAAAATAAAATAAAATAATTTTATTCATTAAAATTCGATAAGCATGCATATAAACCATTATATTTTTTACCTTAATATTCTTTTTTTTTTTTAAAAAAAAATACATTAATATTCACTTGAAATAATAAATTGTCTTAATCATTCCTATCAAATATATATGTTCACCCAGAGAAATAATCTTTCAAAAGTATTTTGACAATTATTTTGCGTTTTTATATCATTTTAGTACATAATAATAATTTTTGTTAAAAATTAAATTTTTAATTCAAACTTGTGTTATTCAGAGAGATTGTTCAAAAAATGAATTGAGTTAGATAGATTGCAACTGTAGTAACATTTATGGATTTAAATCAATGGATCGAAAATCAATTAAGTCGTCATGATTTTTCAAACCTGTCAATATGTTACATATACGCCAGTTTGAACTTTTTCTGGATAACATATTTAAATATTTGCATACGGTTATATAATTATATAGTGTCGGCAAAAAGTAAATTCTACCAGTTTCTTATGTTTACATAGGGAAAAACCCACAAGAAAAAACTTCAAAATCTTTTATATTTGAATATCATTGAGAGAAAATGGACTTTACTTTTTGCGGCTAATATATTTAGATTCAATGCTCTTTTGTTTTCAAATACTTAGAAATGGATTAAACAGACCAGATATTCTATAATAGTTGTCGGAAAACTATTGATTTGAACATTAGTTTCGATTTATTTAATTGCGATCAGCTTGATTTTGATTTTTTATTATTTTTATGTTTCGAACGTTATTCTACTGTATTTTGATCACCATGTTAGTGTACAGCATGCATATAAATTTATGAGCATTTTTTTTCATCCAACGATTTTGATTTTATAATTTTAAACAGATTTCTCTATATCATGACATAGTGATCCATGATAAAGAATTGATTTCATAATTTTCAATATATGTTCTCAAAAGTCGATTTTTTCATTGTGCTCCGCGGACTATCGTTGTATCGACTCATTATAGAGCATAATCATCCTTTCCATTTGATTCATAAATCGTTCTTAAATCAAAATTTAAAATTGCATCTAATAGTAACCACAAAAAGTAAAGTCCACTTTCACTCAATATTTTTATTATTTTTCTTCCATACTTTTTTCGGGCACTATATTTGTTCAATCGATATGAAATGGGTCATATATCTTGAAGAATAAAATATATTAGTTCAAATTAACTTGATTCAGCTGTTTCATTTTATTATTTTTGTTTTAGATTGCCTTGTCAATCATCTGACTAAAGGAATGTACGTGTTTGAATTGAACTATATAAAATTCATCGATTGAATAAATGCATCCCTTATCAAAAATGTTCAAAAAATGAATAAGCAATTGTAATTCGATATTTCGTTGAAAATTTTGTTTCTATGCATTACTGTATTATAAATATTTAAACTAGAACCACAGTTAAAATACAATAAAGAAATTTACATGTCAAAAATTGTGTTTACAATGCCATTCATGGTTGATTTTCTCCCAATCTGAATGATATTCATTATATAATTTTAGAAGCATCTCATCTTTGACTTCCGTCCATTGTCGCTTAGACGCTGGATTGACATCATCCAGTGGATCTTCGATATCATCGTTCGATGACGATTCTAAAATTTGATCACTTTCATCTCCCGAAATATCGTTTTGTTTCATGAGTTTGCTGTACCATCTTGTCGCAATAGTTGATGCTGTGCGGGTTTTAAGGACTTCAGCGATATCATTGAATGATGCACCTTTGTTTTTCATTTCAATTACAATTTTTTCTTCCTCGGGTGTCCAAAACAGTGATCTTTGGTTCGGTGCGTATCTTGGCTCAGAGATGTTTTCTTCTGACACTTCTTTTGATGGCCTTTGCTGTGCAATAAATTGTGAATTTTCATAAATTAACTGTTGTGTTGTTTTATATGATTATTTTGGATGTTATGTATTCAAATATTGTATCTTCTGGGACTGGAATTAATCCTTCAAATAAATATTTCGAATATAATTTTTCATCCCAATAATCAGCAATAAAATCAACTGGATACTTTGGTAATACACATGATATTGACTCCCAATCATCATCATATATCTTCCAGGCTTCAAATAGCTTCGGCTCGTCATTCGGATCAAATTGAATATCAGGATTAGCTGATTGCTTCCCCGGCGCTGCCTGTGCTTGTCTATTCATTGCATTTCATCAATGCATTTGATATAATTATGTTAAATATATATCGGAGAAACAGACTATGATAAAACGAGAGAATCTTTCGATATTCAGATATGATGATGCTAAATCTGTATTTTATTATTCAGTAAAGTCATATGTTCATTTTATTCATTATTTTTTCATTGAACAATCGATAGCTTCTTGAGAGTTCCAAATATTTTTGCATATCGTTGAATACTATTAAATTTTAAAATATTGAAACGACTAATGTGTCAAATAAATGAAGTAGAATGGTTTGCAGCTTACTTGCGTTTTTAAAAAATTATCTGATTTTTCGATGAAATCCTTTAAAAACAAAAAAAATCCTTAAATGTTCCTTATGTGATAAAGAGATGATTTGCCTATATAAACCATATCTGGCAGTTGGCATTTTCTCGCTTATCTTTGCCCATCTGTTGTTTAAAAAGTGAGAAATAACCTTAACTATTCGGTCTGTCCCATAAGCTTTGCTCAAAAAGTGATAAAGTGAGCGGGATATCGCCATTCTCTCAAAAACTGTTCCGAAAAATTTCAGGCTTACGTTTTCATTTTTTTGTTTGTTTGTAATAAAAATCGCATTTTTTACTTTCATATTTTACATACGTGTTTCGATAATAATAATATTTAGTCGACATTATGTAATATTTTTAGGGACTATTTTTCCTTTAAAAATTTCTTTACTCTTTGAATTCTAAAATCAAAAATTATCGCCATCTTTTTAAGAGATATATTGACGTTATTCAAATTGATTCATTCAAATGCTCCACTCATAGCTTTCGCAAAGGAGCTGCTTGAAATGCTGCCAAGCAAAGTGTGCTCGATTGCCAAATTAAAGAAGCTGGTCGATGGAAATCCGATTGTTATACTATCTATACAAATATCAGTTCAATCGATGCTGCTGATGCAGTGGTTAATAAAATTTAATTTTCATAATTAAGATTTTCATTTTACAAATATACAGAAAAAGTGAAAAAGTGAACTGGAATTGTGTTTGAGAGAATTTTGATTTTCATAGAAAATCTGTATGCATTACGCAACCATCTGATGAGATAATATATAAAAACAGAATATACATGATATATTTGTTTGCAAATGAATCACGATAGATATATTTTGATTGTATAAAATATTTGAGTTATATATAAAAAAGGAGTGAAAATGTTTTTATTTATAAAACAACAATGACAAATTATTGCGGAAACACGTTTTCGGCTTCATCTTGCTCATCAAATTCGTTAGCGAATGGATCATCCTGAGCATCCTCATCGTATACTGGATTCTCATTATCCATCTCCATTCCTGGATCTTGTTGATCCTCGAATTCCGCGTCTTCGAAGTTGAATTCGGCAGCTTTCTTCTTGGCTTCATGAGCAATGATAACACCAGCGATAATTGCAGCAGCAACAACAGCGGCAGCACAGCCAGCAATAATTGGAATGTACTTGTTGATGCCTGAAGATTTCTGAGCAACTGGAGCAACACCTGCACCTGCAGCAGCAGCCACGGATGTTGGTGTTGCTGATGGAGTTGGTGTTCTCCTTGCAACATCTGTTGTGATTGTGTAAGTTATGTTTGTAATGACCCAGGTTGATGTTGGGTCACCGTTGATATCAGTTGTTGAAGATTCTGTGTAAGACTCTGTTGTTGTGTAGTCAGTTGGGCCTGTGTAGTTTGGTGGAATTGTTGGAACAATTATTGGTGTTGGAGAAGGTGCTGCAGATGGAACAGAATGCTTTTCGTAATTATATGTGTAGTAGGCATAAAGCGAGTTAGCACCCGTCTGGTCGACGACCTTGAATGTAATTTGCTGATTGCCTGTTGTGGTCATGTATGGAATCTGGTAGATCATTGTGAAGTTTGTCCAGTCGCCTGTAGCTTGGACAGTATCAAGGTATTGGAATGAATCGAGAGCACTGCTTGTTGGTGGCAAATAATAAATCATAAGTGTGTCACCAAAATCTAAGTCTCTGACTTGGCCGGTTATCATGATATAATCGTTGTAGTATTGCGTTGGGATTTCGTTTTCTATGACTCTGATCTCAGGTGTATGCAACTCAATGTACTGGAATGTGTAAGAGAAGACTTGAGACTTAACAGAGAACTGATCAATTGCCCAGATCCTTAGTGTGTGTGTTCCATAGTTGAGGTTCTTATCCTTGAGCAAGAAAACTGTTCTGAATGGGATTGTGCTCTTATTGCAGACGATGTTACCGTCACCGATGTTGTAATAGAAGGAGTCGTCAATAGAATATCTGATGGTGACGTATGTATCATCCCAAACCGTGCCTTGAAGCTCGACAGCACCGCCTGTGTAGTACTTGTCGTTAATCTGATTGGTGATCGTCAGGACTGGAGCTTCGTTGACAAGGAAGTCTTGCTCGATGACGTTTGATGTATAAGTCTCATTATCTTGTGCCCAAATAATTAATGGGTACTTGTCAACTGTTGTTCCAAGTGTAATTGGGATTGTGAAGTCCTGGTTAATTTGGTTGCCAAGAACTGGTCCAAAGTGTCCTTTCTCTGTAACCCCGTTTTTCGTGAAGTTGTAATAAAGTGTGACATTTTCATCAGAGTCAATATCTTGAACGTTAACTTTGACGTTGACAGTTTCTCCTGGAAGATAGTTCTCCTTGAGTGTAGATATTAGAGAGATTGTCGGTGGATTCTTCAGATTCTTACCGATACCAAGCAAAACACCATACTTCTGTGTTTCATTTGGATAAATTGGCCTCTTCCACCAGCCGAATGAGAAAGCAGAGTCTGTGCGAGTGAGAGCATTTCTGTCTGTTCTGTTCTCCCAGTAGTGCTGGTTGGCATACTCCCAGTGGCCAAACCAGAAATCATCGACATTTGTTACACAATAACCATCTCTGACTAAAAGTGTAAGAGTAAGATAGGTTGGATTGTAGCCATAGCCTCCGTAACCAGTATCATCTGTCATTGTTAAGCCACGGTTGCCATCGTACCAATAAACTGATGCATAATCGTTTTGTGCGAGATAAATATCAGTATGTGAGGCAATTGATATATAGTGTGGATCATCGTCGTTATTTGTCGCAATAAACTGAATAAGTAAGTAATTTTTGCCCAAAGGATAACTAAGATTTGTTGTAACGACGACGTTTTGTTGTGACTGAACACCTTGATTTTTACCTAGAATAGGAACATAATCATAATCATCTACTTTCATGACCGGCCACCAACCGTAGTTATTATATGTTGTCTGGTAGCCGTTGTACTTGATATCGAAGTCACTTCTCCACTGGCTCCATGTCTGATAGTTAACATTGTACCACTTGAGTGGGGAATCTACATCTTCCGCCTTGATGGCGCCCAATAAGACGGATAACATTATTTTAAAATGAACAAAAAAAAAAATTTGAGAGAATTTGGATTTTTTGAGAGTTTTTGATCAACAAAATTTTTATTTTTAAATCAGAATTCAGAGTGACTGTGTATAGAGCATGTAAATAGTAGAAAAGGTTGATTTACACTTTTGATAATATAACCTTTCCATACATTCAATTTGTTGTTACGTTCTTTCAATTTTTTTTCTTAAAAAAGAATAACAAAAATATACTACTCGAAAATAAGACGATAACAATAAAATACTCTTACAAAATTTTAACTCTCAAAACCTAAAATACAGTTTTTACTCATACATATTTCAACATTATTTCCTTTACAATTCAAAACATAATTCTGAGATTATTCACAATTTTGTCAAAATTTTCGTAACCGTGATTATTTGTTATACACTGATGCAATTATCATAAGGATAAATTTAAGGTAGGGTTGCAACTTTGAAAGATAATTTGGTTTCTGGATGGAAATAATTTTTCTGGAAATAATTTTGTTTTTCAATCCAAATTGTCGGATTTTGCACGTAAACTTTGTAAAAGTATGAAATATGGATTGATGATTGTATACTTAAAACGATTATTAAAAGTAAGGACAATAAATAAATCGTACGATTATTTTCAATTCAAATTTCAAGCAATTTAAAATGAAAATAATCATAAGCTTCATAATATATAGATTTCGCTAATTTTTATGGCGCTTACGCGCCCGTAAAATTATGGAAAACTATATAATTTAAAAAAAGTCATTCATTTTTTTCTATTAGCTTTGTCAAAATTTTTTTCTTGATTTTTTCTTCTACCCTTAACTAATTTTTTTATCTATTTCTCGCCATAAATATTATACATATAAGAACAATAACTTGTACTCTTACTAAATATCAACTGAGAACCTTTTTTTTTCTAAAATTAATTAATGTTCGTTGGGTATTGATTCGATTTTAGCAAAATATTATATTCGAATCAATAACATCCTTCATCTAATGTGTTTCTGTATGTTTAATTATTCGAAATGTGTAATTGATTTATTAAAATCAATTTCATGACCAATTACTATTCTTTATTCATGACAATGAATTCAATATGTGTTTTCGACATTTCCACTACACTATTTAAATTGTTTCAGAAGCTTCCTATACATTTAGAACATTAATTTGATATGATTATTAGAAAAAACACCCTTCATTGAAGAAATGGACCCGTTGATTGTATTTATGTTGTAAGTAGTATATGACGGGGGCTACTTGTCATTCTAGATATAGAGGATGTATCCCAACAACGATATTTAGACTACATAT
>MRSU01007687.1:0-13024 GCA_008369845.1 Trichomonas gallinae
GTATTTGGGAAAGTGAAACTATATAGATTTACTGCATCCTAAGGTAAAAACCCCTAGAAAAGTACAATAATAATATAGATAATGAATATTTTTCAATTTGATACATCAATCTTAGAAAAATGCGTTTATCATATCTAAAATATCATACAACGAAATATTTCGACTATAATCGATTTTTGCTTAAAAATTAAATTTCGACAAACAAGATCCTACATGGGAGCGATTTTATGACAAAAATATTGATCCTAAAAAGTATAAATCACCACAGAATATCATTGAACCTGGAAATATTTTCATTTATGAAGTATTTTTTGATAATTTTAAAGAAAATGGTGTAATAGATGTTACAAACCCAGATAATAGTGATAACAAGATGCTTGTATCTAAGTCATCCTTTTCTAATTCATCATCCTTACAAAATGGTGGCTCCATCTACGTCAAATATGGCTCTTGCATTCAATACCAAGTATGCAGCATAAACTCTACGATTACTGGCGAATGGAAAAGTGGATGTCACTCATATGTTTATACAACTGAAGAAAATAAAAGTTATGTTATTGAATGTGCTTTTTCGAAACGCAAAGGACTTAGTTCTTGTGTTTGCCTTTTCGGTGGAAGTCAGCTAATTGATTCCACAAACATTTCATATGCTAAATGTACTTATTTTGTTGCTTATGCTTGTTTATATAATCCATCATCTCATCAAATAAATTTCACTTCTATCTTTAATAACACAGCTAACGAAGAAGGTGTCATGTATCATGACAGTAAAAATCAAAATGTTTATCGCTGCAATGTTATTGAAAACACTCTCAACAAAAATGACGATAGTTATGGAATTGTTTATGATATGAATTGTAATCTTAATATCAGTTTCTGTGTTTTCTTATCAAATTCTGGTAACTCTTTGTTCTACAATAATCATGGAGAATTTGTTGTTGATCAATGTTTCCTTGATAATAAAGATATTGATAATACAACATCCGGTTTTGAAGTTAATCTTACAACAATAAGTCAATTTGTTCTCAATCTTTCTCATCTCTCTACACAAGAATGTGAAGCTGATTTCCCTCTCATTTTTAAATTTAATCAAAATCAGCTTAAAAAATCATATCCATCAAAGCTTATGAAAATTATATTCTCACTATTTTCTTGTTGTAATTCCGAATAAACATCCAATATTCGCTACAATCATGAAAAATCTTGTGAACAATGTTATTGCCACGTAAAATGTTAATCGTTAGATTTTCATAAATTTTGACAAATAAATACTATTGTCACTTTTCTCGAAAGTGAAAAATCATTAAAAAAAAAAAGATGGATCGGGATGATAAAATCCTAGGATTTCCTATTCCATCTGATTACAATTCTTATAAAGACTACCTAGATGCCACACAGCGGTGGAAAAAACAAGCGTGCCATTTCTCTAGATATAATATTACCGATGATCCGTTATCAGGATTCTACAGACACCCAAATTTCAAAAAGCCATCGGAAGTTAGACGTAACAAAGACTATCCTATGGGTAAAAAACGACTTGAAATCCTAAAAGATATTTTAAGAACAGATAACAACGCATCTCTCACACCAGACGAAGACAAGAAATGGATTTTACCACCTAATGTATGGCCAAGTATCAGAATTCCTTCATTTCCAGAGCCTGAAATTTTCGAAAACGAAGATGATTTCGTAAATTCGGCCGTTGATTGGTACAATCAGACATCTTCAGTGCTCGAAAACAGCGTCGAAAATTTTAATAAAAATGGCCCATGCTACGTTAAAGAGGGAAATGTGATTGTTTATCCAGAACAAGTTAGAAAAGCAAGCAGACTGAAAATAGAACAAGAACAGATGCTATTACAGGCCGAATTACAAAACTCTCAAGATAATCAAAATCGAAATTCGGAAAATCAACAGCAACAAACAACGCAACAATCATCTACAAATATATCTACAACTCAATCCAATCAGCAACAGCAAAAAAATGATATCAGATCGAAATTCAACTCGCCAAAAGCTATGCATGCGCTCATGAAAGGAGCAAGATTCCAGGAATCAATATATTACGAAACTCCTGAGGATAATCTTTCTCCAAAATATCAACCAATCGAAATTTACAAATTACTCACTTCACACGGAGTAAAACAATACGAATCGCAGCAGTATATTAATGCCTTAACAGCCGCTTACAAATCAATCCCTCATTTCGTTATTTTGCATAAACCACTCGAATTTTGTCGCCCGTTGTTCGATTATGGACCAGATTCCGAATATATTGGTCCTCGATCACCGTGGATTGCGGACCATCATGCGAAATCAAACGCAAAAATGCTTACTAAAGAAGAATTTGAATTTTATCGCAATATGGAGCCAATTGAGCTCACAATTGTTCAGCGCATACTCGTAAGAGATTATTTCATTGCACACATTGATAATAATAATTTCGATATTTTGAATAATTTGAAAAATCAATATCTGTTGCTTTTCGTGCTTTCAGAAGTCCTTGACAAAGCCTATCATGTTGATATGCCAGTTTTCAAGGCCGCAAAGAACTGCCAGCTGCAAATGCTTGTAAATGCGCATAATATCTTCGCACACGTTTCAATTTCGCATGGATTGGCTAAAATCGCACTCACATTGAAATACAAACAACTCAGGAACTTTCTAAACACAGCTGTAAAACAAGCAGATAATAATTTGAATTCTTACTTATCTAAAGAAGGAAAAGTTCTTTTGACTATAATTAAGCAAGCCATGGATCCTGATAGTTTAGAAATTGCAATGTTTTTGTTCTTAGTCGCTGATACAATGCAAACAAAAGAATGCAAAATTTTCCTTGAAGGCTTAACCATTAGATTCCTGCGCAGACTGTTCAAGTATGCGCCAAATATAACGAAACGCGTGACTTACAAGCTTTTAGGACGAAAACAAATTTTGATGAAATTATTTGAAAGTTTATTCTTCAATTTCGATGAGAATGTTGAGCATGTTCAGAAACTGGCGCCATTTTTCACTAATATGTGCTCATGTAATCACGAATTGCTTCCAAAAGATTTTTTCAAGAAATGCGATGGAATTATTTTGCTTATTTCACACCTTTGTGCACATATTAGATCAACAGATGACTTCAATTTTGTCATGCTTATGAACAAACTCGTCAAATTTGTAATGAGATATCGCAGACACAATTTAAACTCACATTCAGAAGCTTGGATGAAGTTTATTCGAAATACATCTCAGTTGCTCATCTCCCTACTTGAAAATTTCATGTCTATGCCGAATTGTATCAAATTTTCATATATTGCAGTTGATGCTGTTGCAGCTCTGGCATCAGATCCGAGGTATGGAGACTTTTTCTGCGATGACCGCAACTCGTATTACATTCTTTCTCTACTTTCTCAGCCAGATCAATATTTCGTTCACTCAGCTTACAAGATACTAGGCAGATTCCTTCTAAACGATGACCGCAACTTCGCCAAGATCTTCTTCGTGGAAGGAGAGTTCCACAGACACTTAGTCAACAGCATGAAAATTGTTGACGTCCCATGCTACATAGATATTATCAAGATTGTTTACAAGTCAGCGCTGAAATTCATCCCAGTGGATCCAGTTGACGACAAATCATCGCAGATGGGCTTTTTGTTCTCTATCGCAACTGTTCCGCGTCAATTCCTCAACTTAATTCAAATCATTGACGCGGCCGATTTCAACATCCCGAATGCAGTCAAAACATTGGCAGCGAACAAGAAGGACCCCGTTATTGCGATGAGATTCCACCATATACAGAACTTGAGGAAAGTACTGAAGGTAAGAAACTCTGCTGCCAAACTTGCATTTAAGACAAAAGTTTAATATATTAGTTATTTGTATTAGAATTTTTTTGTTAATAAAACTGTTATTTATTAAAAATATTTCACTCTTAACTGATTGATCAATTGTTATACATATTTAAAGCCAATATGACAATTTAATTATGATATACTATATTACGCTCATTAATTGCAGATTTTATTAAAGCCATCATGTTTGTGATATCTTCAGCATGAAGGATTAACATTTAAATTCAATCATATGCATTTATCTTGCCGTGTAAGAATTTTTTTACAAACAGATCAGTAGAACATACACTATAATTTATTTTATTCATCTAATTCTCACATATAAAAATAGCACAATATTGTGTGCTATGTTTGGATTGAAATTTTGTTACATTATAATATAACAATTAATAAGAAAAATATTAATGCGAAAATATTAACTTGATTATTCTTGAAACTAATTTGCTTAGTATTTTGAATAATTCGTAATCATATTTGATTTAATTATTGGTTAATATCCATCCAAAATATAGTCATTAGATGACCTTACTATTGCAATACTTACAGATATATATCAAATCATTTATTACAAATACAAAAATAAGCAAATTATGTATCATGAAGTTGGTAAATAACCCACTTTTCATTTTCATAGACGTTCTGATAATGTTTTGCATCCCATAATATTTCATCATTCTTATAATCAAGGAGGTATCTGATATCCTGGCTCCTCATAACATCCAGACCACCAGACTCTTTTCTGACTTCTCTAATCAATTCGACCTGTTTAAACACATCACAGCCTCTTCTCCATGCTTCTCTGAAGCTTCCTGACACGATTTGTCTACCAGCGACAGCAGCTGCAGGGTTGAATTTGAAAGTATCACTGAGTATTGTATCTCTTGGTCTTGTTATATCCTGGATCTTCCTTCCTATGTCTAGATCTGGAATTTCTAAAGCTGTATCTTTAGTATTAGCAAGTCTGTGAAGGCTCAAGAAGCCACTGATCATGTAGACTACGAATATGGAGGCGACTATGCCAGAAACAGCTCCTTTAGCCATTTTTCCAGTAACTAATGATTTAATTTTTTCTCCTATTTCGACGAAAAGCACCGAAACCATCGGGAAGAAGACTGATATAACAGCACAAGCATTGTTCGCGTAGTCATTTCCCTGTCTAAAAATTTGGAGAATCAAGAATGCGCCTAAAGTTGAAATAAATCGCTGAATGAGTAAAGAATCTCGTATAAAGAACCACATTAATATGAACGTAACTGAAGATGGGCCGAAACTATCAACCCAAATAGTTAGTGAAGGAAGAAATGTGTCGCACATTTGATATTCGCGCCAAAGAGGGTTGTATTTGATATCAGATGAAAGATACCTGAAGAATGGTATGAATCCGAATATAATAAAGAAAGGATTCGCTAACTCATAGCATGTGCAAGCTAAATATACAGTTAATGATGTAATAAAGTTAGGAACGAAAACAGCAAGTAAAGCAGCAATGATATATGAGTTTTTCGCTTTCCCAACAACAGGACATTGCGCAATTGCTAAAGCAAATAATGCCATAGGTATGGAAAACGAATGTTCTTTGTTAAAAGACAGGCAAACGCCTATAAGTGAGTCCCACGGTGTGTGCGCAGTCCTTCCATGGCCGTGTATTAAATCTCCACGCATATCATCATCGCTGAAAAATTTAAACAAGCACCAGGATCCATTGAGCATAAATACTAAAGCTATGAAGCCTGGATTACTCGAAAAGTTGGATCCAAGGTAGTAAATCGCTGTGGTTGCTGCAATCGCGTTAATGAAAGAAATTGCTGTTGAAGCGGTCCGAAATGAGGCACCAATGGTGCATATAGCAGCTTCATATAGTAAAGGAAGTGGATTATTCGTTAAATGTTGATTTAATAATAAAGGATCCGAAAAAGCTAATATATTCGAACGTGGTGAATTGATTCCGTATTTTAATGATGAAATGAATGACATTTCGTAGTCCAAAGCTCCAGATCCTTCGCTTGGAACTAATTCGGGAAATTGATTGAAAGCGTGATAGTTATACCACAAAGTAATCGATCCTATTATTAGCAATACCAAGTAAAATGATGGAGCGACTTCAAATCGAATTGTTATCGGTGTTTTACTCGTGCGTTGAATTTTATCTGTGCTTAAAACTAAGAATAAGAAGACAGTGACAGCAACTTGCATTGCCATAATGATAATTATGTGTATTGCATTCATAGGAATGATGATTGTCGTGATTAATAAAATCGAAGACGTCAAAATCACCCCAAACAGCCAGCCAATGCACATGTGCAATATAAGGGCCCACATATACTTCCTGATGTAGAGGACTATCATCGATCCCATCGCTATTGTTGTAGCGAGGAATACAATCCAAAACACCATCCTGTCACGTTTTTATGATTTTCACCAACAATTTATTCACATCATAACTCATTTTTCTGCGATTGTTATTCTTTTTAAATCTTTTAATTTGATAATACTATGTTCATATAGTATATTTATTTATATTATATTAGTTTATTATTGTTGAATATTTTTATAATTGTGATTTTTTTGACCATAAATTTTAGATTTCTTTTCTATAATCTCTTTGATATTATCATGAAATACAATATTTGGCGAAGTATCTTTAATCCTCTAATATAGATAAAGATCATCAATACCTATGATCATCACTTGTCTATCTGATTAATGCAATTTTAATTAATTTGATAATTAATATATCTGCTTTGTTGAAATTAAATAATATTGGCCATAGAAATGCCACAGTTGATATGTGAAAAGCAAGGAATTAAGAATTGGGGAATTTGACAAATGTCAAAAATACGATTAAAATGAATTGAATATAATATAACCAATAAAAGCGCGATCATTCTTAGTTTTAATAATCAAAATCATCTTAAAAAATCATATCCATCAAAACCATATTCACACTATTTTCTTGTTCCCATTCTGAATAAGCTGCACAGTTTAAATAATAAGAATTTGTCGAATCAAAGCATTTGCATTGACCACTAAAATTGTGGACTTGATTTTCTAAAGAAATAAGAAATTTAAGAACTAGAATGGAGAGAGCGCCAAAAAGGAACGCTTTGTTTGTCAAATTCATATATGCCTTCTAATAACTGCTATTCTCCTACTTTTTCAATTTTGGTTCAAATTTTTCAATGAAAAAAATTGAAAAATATACTCTATATAAATCAGCGACACGAAATATCGGAAAAATAAAAAATTGGAAAATATGGGATGTATGACTATTTTCACCTTAAATTTGAATTGAAAATAATCGTCAAATTTAATTTTTAAACACATTATGCATGATATTAATAGTTTTCGAGTTCTTTAAATTTTGTCATCTTTTGACATTTTTATAGTCGTCTCATAAATATCTTAAGTACACAAAAATTGAGACTCCCTCAAAAGAAAATTGAGAACTATTCACTATCAAACGAAGTGGATCTCTCAATTTTTTGTAAAGTGATAATTTAGGGAAATAGATAGTAATTGATATATATATATTTATTAAAAGAATTTTTTCCAATTATTTCAGAATTTTTTTCGATTCAACTTCTCCCTTCGTATCAAGCAATTGGAGGAAAAATTCCAGATTACTGTACTAAGATTACAAAAAAGACTATGTAGATAAGCATCCTAGCCATATAGTGCTGCACTAAATTCCTCTCATCCAGGAGAGTGGTTGCAACTTTCCTTAAATGTATATAAAATGAATCAAACTCTTTCTATATTTACTATATGGACCTAAAATTTCTTACCTTACCGCAAGACATAAGGCAGCTAGCAAGGTCCGATGACAAAAGCCCATAAAATATTCATATTGAATTGCACCGAAGCATTATATTGTGATGATATATATCGGCGAATTAGAAATTTTGAAAAAGGTGATGAAATTTCCAAATAGCCTATCAAATTGATCCAAACTCCATATATAGGTACAGTACAACATGGAGGATACGTCTGCAGTAGAATCCTGTTTTGAAGATAAGCGATGCCAATTGTTTACAATTTTGATAACAATGATTGATAATGAATGTATATTTCGAACTAAAAAAAATAGAAATAACAAGATAAATTAGTCAAATATGGTGTCTGCATAAATTGCTGCCATGAAATTAAGGGAAGAAGAATAATAACCTTGAGTGATTTCATCTGCATCACAGTAGTCTGATTTTATGACTTTGTTAGTGCACAAGGATAACTTATTGTAACTAATATTGTGCATGCGAAAGGGAGTGCTTGTTTATAATTTTTAAAAATAGCTATATTTTCACTGAAAAAAAAAAAAAAACTCAGCATTTGAAACATGTAGAGATTTTTGCAATAAAAATCAGTTTATCAAACTTTTGATTTTTTTACGACAAATAAATGAATTTACATGGCAAAAATTTTCGGGTAATTTTTCCATTATTTAGGGGCTTGAAAAAAATTTATTGGTCTTTTCTTCAAACACCAAAATTTTGATGGAGATAGGTGCTTTATGACCAGTTAAATCCAAAAATCAGAAAAATCTCAAAACCAAAAAATCATATTTGACCAATTTAATAATTTAGGGGAAAAAGTGGCATTTCATCATGGAAGAGTTCACGCAGAAATTCAATAATCTCAAGGCAATAATGAGCGCTGATAAAATCGTAACAGACAAAGCAGCTATTCTCATCAAAGAACTTCGTCTTAAAATGCTTAATATTCCATTTTTGAATGGAAACGACCAAAACACACCAGAAGACGTTAAAGTAATGCTTCGCACAATCTACGAGTACGATGCTATCATCAATCTTATGAACGACAATCTCCCATCTTTCTTCAGAACGATGGAACTTCTCAAAATTGCTTATCATCAGCGCCAAGAACTTCCAAGGTCAGATAAAATGGAAGTCCTTACAGGAACATATCTCATCGCTCTCTTAGCAGTCAGCAAAATCGCTGAATTCAATATTAGCTTTGATTCAGCTTTAATGTTACTTGGTCCAAATCAAATCTTAGACTACGCCCAGACAATGTACAAAGCCATCTCAGACAATTCTTTCGCGACTATTTATTCCTTAAAGTCTAATCCACCACATCCAATTTTCGATTATATTACAAGCCATATCATCGATGGCGCGAGACAGACACATGCAGACTCTATACCAAACGCATACCCAACACTCTCATGCGTAGAATTAGCTCAGATTCTCCACTTCGATAATCCAGAAGAGGCCGCTAAGTTTGCTATTAGTAGAAATTGGCAGCTGAACGAGGATCATACACAGGTGTTATTTAGAAAGGAATCTTCAAAGCCTCACTTTTCACATGAATCTTTTGTTGGTTCAGTAGACTTTTGTATGAAGGTGTCTGCTTTGGCATAAACTTTTTATTTATATTATACAACTATTTTCTTATATTTTTAATTTATAAAATTTTAAAATTAAATTTAGCATAATAATAACGATTTTACAAAACATTTTCTTTGATTGCTTGTAAAGCAACTTTGGACATTACTTTATAATCAATGTTTTCAAGTTGAAATGCTTGAATTGCAATTTCTCCAGTATCAACTGGTTTTGGAACATGAATGATCAAAGGAACATAATATAAGAACGCAATAGCTGAAAGATAAACGAAGAATGAGCTCATATTTCCTGTTGCTAATGCATAGACCCAAACTTCCGCGCAATCACAAAGCGGCAAGAACCTGCTGAAAGCTGTGCAGTTTATTGCATGCAACTGATCAAACCTTGGCTGACCTTTTGATCTGATCAAATCTAAAGTTAAAGGTGAAAACTCGTTTATAATTTGATTGAACACCATAGAAGTGTTTTGGAAGTATTCCTGGCCTGTCAAACAGTTTCTAACGTCGCCTTTTTCCAAAATCAAAATAACTGACCAATAAATGGCTGCTTCAAGAGACTCTTGGTCCAGAGTGATTTTGTCGTTGATAACATACAGGCACTTGTCGTTCTCGCCTTTAATCATTTGTCTTGTGAACATTGCAACGAAAACTCGAATAATGTAAATTATTTCGAATCTGTACTCGTTCAATTCATTAAATGTCTGGCAAATGGTCATCAAAACATTAAATGCTAGCTTTAATATTTGGCGATCAGGAATAATTGTAAAGAATAACTGTTGTTTAAGCCTTATATCTTTTTCAACTGCCATTTTGTTCGATACGAATAGTTTGCATCTTGATAATTGCGATTGTTTAAGCGAAGTCCATTGAGTTTTAATTCTTTGATAATATTCTCTGATAACTGGATTAATTTCTGGTAAATCGCCGATGCATGCTAGCTTACACCAGATGACGGCTCGCTGCGAAGAAGGAATTCCGTTTTGCAAAACGAATTTTGACAACTTTTCAATATCTTGATAAGCTTCATTAAATTTGATATTTTCATTATCTGCCTCTGCTTTTTCTTTAAGGTTCGCTAAAACTGTTTTATTGTGGTTTTCTATCAATTGAAATTCTGCATAACCAGCTTGCGATGTTCGCATGCTCATATCAGGCTTGTATTTCTCTATTTGCTTGATAATAGGTTTCATCTTCCTCATTATCTTGAAAGATCCTGGTAATTCTTGCTCTGAAATCGAAAAATTCGTAATAAAACTATCATAAAATTGAGAAAATTGTTCTTTTGACTGAAAAATGATGGATATGCCTGGATCTTGTGTAACGTCGTGGAAAGAAAACTTTAATTGATCGTTTCCTGTAATAATTGTAAATGTATTATAAAAAGATAAATCGAAATAAATGTGTCCATTTGTTGAAATGTATGGTTGTGTCAATACGCTCATGAAAAACTTGTTGTTTAAATGAGGTGGATCTGTTGTCGCTGTATCTTCTCTGAAATAAACGCATTGAGCGAAACCTGTTTGAATAATCTGCACCTTTCCCGATGACTTGTTAACTCCACACATGAAAAAGGAACAGTTGTCAAAAGCATCTGATAAATTTTTTATATCCATTAAAGAATGTCAAATTTTATTTCATTTTTGACATTTAAATTTTATTTTAACATATAAAATTTACACGACAAAATTATTTGAACTTTTTCAATTTTCATCTAAATGAATGACTTATAGACGATGTGAATTAAGATTATTCATAGGATCGCTATTTATGTCATCAATTCACGCTTTCATTTTATTTTTGTGTTAAAAAAATTTTTCAAATACAAATGGATATGTTTTCAAACAATTTTAAAGTATGAGATAGATATTTTATGGCATGGCCTTATTATTTCATATGGTTATTGGAAACATTTTAAAAATTTTATTATCAAGGCAGATCGATTGTTGTATCATGTTGATGTATTTTTATCAAGTAAAAATACAATACCACTTGAATTCAGTTACAATTACTATATTAGATTAATTACTATATTTTTGATCTTTTATTTGCAATTTATCGTTTCAAATGCATTCAATGCATTTTATAATTTATAAATTCCGAGTATAAGTTCGCATTTACAAACAAAATCAAACAAATTTAAAAAAATTATTAATAATCTGCTACTTCGAATTCTGTATCGATAATTGATTTATCAACAGAACTGATATCATCTGATTTTTGGTCTGGTGCTTCAGGTAGAGTTAATGTTAAAATCAAATAAAAAACAGAATAATCGTATGGCCAATACTGAAGAAATTGCAAAAGCCTTCGTAACCAGTAAGGTAAGATTGCAAAATATGACGCTCCAGTTCCAATAACATAATAGAATTCTGAAAGACCATAGGAATATACTATAGCTAATGAATATATAAATATGCATATCTTTGCTTTTTTAACTGCTGCTGGTGGGTAAAACGAACTGTCTCCTGAAAAAATAAATGTTACTGAAAATGCAACAACATAAATCGCGTTCAATGGAAGATGACAATAAATGTCAAAATAATGATCAATATAAGTAAAAATAATCTCATAAGCTAGGTCATGTGGATAAGGATAAAATGTAAAGCTGATGATTAATTTAAATGTAATAAATACAGCGAAAAAGAAAATTAAAGCATTTAAAAACCAAAATATAGTTTTCATGCCTTTAACGCGGACTAATGCTAATGATTTGAATACAGTCTTGAAATAAAATAATTCTCCGAGAGATTCCAATGATTTTGCTGCACCAAATAACTTCATACTGCAATTCCCTCTATAAGCTATTGGATCCCATCTAACAACTCCTACTAATATATAAATATTTACAGCTATTACTTTTGTTATGCAATAAAGTCCACCGCTAGCTGTAAGATAACGTAACGAAGTTGAAACACCACGCATTGTTTTAGCAATATAATAAAGAAATGGAATTGAAAAAAGTAGATTTAGAATGATTTCAGTCAAATCTATTGGATGATCGAATTTAAAAGCTCCTGTGCCATCGCCAACCATCGCAAATTTATGTTCATACTTGAGTGAAACTGCAATATAGACAGATGACTCATAGAAATATTCAGGATGTTCCCAAGGCTTCATTGTTTTGTCACCTTTTTGCATGTTACATTTTATTTGAACATCAGTGTGTATTATTCTACAATGAATCTTTGAAAGATACTTAACCTTATTTTGTCACATTTTATTTTATTGAATTTTTCAACAACGGCTCGAATTATATATTATTCTTTATATGAAAACAAATTTAATATTCACGAAATTAAAATCGAACAGCGATATCGTTTTATGATCTATTCAAAACTTTTTTTCATATAATTACATATCAATAAATCGATTATTTGTTAGTATGTTACGTAATTAAGGATGTCGAAAGGTGGGGTGGGGTGGGGCATGTTTTTATAATGATGGGGTATCACAAAACAGGTGGGTGGGTTACCTTGCGACATCCTTAACGTAATACTTCCAATAATTTGCTCAAATTTGATTCAATTTCAAAAGATACCCTCAAAATTTTGTTAGTTGACTTTTTTAAAAAACTTTGCTTTGACAAACTTCCTCAATATTCGTCTAAATCAAAAAATGAAAACATCACACTTATTAGCACATTGAGTATAGATAAATGGCATGATATGCGGCTTCAATTAATAGGTTTCCTGTGCACATTTCTAAAACTGCGAGTTTGAATAAAACACTGAATATTAGCTCCAGGAGTCTCATAACTTGCAATATACATACATATACATATATGAACTTATCCATAATATCAAAACAAAAATCTGAGGAATTG
>MRSU01007698.1:0-36823 GCA_008369845.1 Trichomonas gallinae
CCAACAACAAAGCTTGGCAAGCTCTCCACAACAATGGGCTGGAAGTATGGCAAGGTTGTTGCTGATCTCGAAGAGAAGCGCAAGGCTGAATCCGCTAAGTACTTCGAAGCCAAGAAGGCTCAGCAGCAGAAGAAGGCTGCTGCTATCGAGAAGGCTAACCAGCAACTCGGTGCTGCTGCCGTCAAGTTCCTCACAACATTCCAGGAGTAAACTTTTATAAATTTCCAATATTTATATAAAATTCAATTTTTTTTAACTTGATCATCATTAAAATCTTGTCCATGAACCTTCTAATTTAATCGGATAATTATATCCGATTAACATAAAATTGAAAAATATTTTTTTAATTTTTGCTTATTTTGCAAAAATTTATGATTGAAATCAATATAATTGCGACAAATTGTTGCTCTGTCTAAAGACTAAGAAATAAAACTTATTAAAAAATATATTGATAATTTTTTAATAAATGATAATAAGTAAAAAAACTTTTATGAAAAATAGCCGAGATAACTTTGTGGAGGGATTCTTTCTGGTTCTGGGAATCTCTTTTCCTTAGGAACTGCATCGAAGATTTTGAAATTCAAATTCCTTTCTGCAGAAACCTCCATAATAGATGCCTTGTTGTTAGAACGGTACATGTAGTTTGGAGCTGACCAAACAGTAACAAGTTTTTTGTCATGATGCCACAAGAAACCTTCGTTTGCAAGCTGGTGAGCACGAGCAATTAGGTCAAGCTTGTTGTTGTGGCAGAACTCGTGTGTCGGATTGCTGCCAAACAAGTAGCCTGCACCACGCTGATTGAGGCCCCAGCCTTCGAAGTCTTCTGGATCAGACCAGAGGACATCAGATATTTCTGTGCCGTTGTCTGGTTCCATGCAGCGGTCTGAGATGGCTAATTGTTCGATGATCTTAACCTTTGGTGAAAGACCGCCATGGACGCAGAAGATTTTGCCATCGATTGTTGCACCAATTGGGAGGTAGTTGAAAACATCATTGCATGTTTGCCAGAGTGAAGCGAAGCCAAATCTCGATAAAATTTCTTCGTAAAAGCCGTAGGCGTTGTTAACCTGACGGCATTCGTGATTGCCACGGAGCATGAAAAATCTTGTTGGATATTTGACCTTGTAAGCGAGGAGAAGAGCAAGTGTATCAACAGAAAAATATCCACGATCAACGTAATCGCCGAGGAATAAATATTTTGTATCCGGAGGGAGACCGCCAACCTCGAACAATTCGAGAACATCTTCGAATTGGCCGTGGACGTCGCCACAAACAGAGATTGGCGAAGAAAGGTTGATAATTGTTCCTTCTTGATAGAAGACATCCCTGGCCAATCTAAGGAGGCAGACGAAATCTGATTCGGCAATTGGATTTCGTTGCCTGATGTCCTCGATGAACTTGTCTAAATCCATTGATGTAAAATTGACAGAGCCATTGAAAAACGTTTCTCGAATAAAAATTACAATGAAGTGGAATTGGACCAAAACAACTTTGTTTTTGGATTTAGTGCACCTAGAAGGATCTATTCCTTCAATATCATCATTTTTTCCCTAAATATTAAATCAATGACTTTTCTCATTGGAAATATAATACACTAAACACATATAATTTAAATTACACAGAATTTTTGAATGAAAAGCAAAATCTCAAAATTGGTCAAACAATTTCTAGTGTAAACCAATAATTTTTGATCAAATCATAGCAAAAATCGACGTATTTGTTTAAAATATCACTTCTTATCTAAAAATATCAATAAATTATTTTATCAATTTTATTGAACTGATGGGCATCAATACCTGAGATTTCTCCAAAATGATATGCTAGTCTAGAATAATTATATTATAAAATAGATCACGATGTATTTTTAATTAATTTTTATGGAAATAATATCTTTCGAAATCTTATTTATAAACCTATAGAGCATTAATTATACGAGATATATATTTAATGGTATAACTTTGAATGATTGAAAACTAGTTTTGAAATAAACAATAAAATATATTTTTGATTAAAACATCATTTCATTTTATTTTTAATTAAGCAATAGATTATGTTGATGTTTACATTAATGAAAAACAATCAATAAAAAATATTACAACAAATCAAAACGAAAACGAAAAAATACGTCAGTAAATATATTATAACATCATTTATCGAACAACAAGGTATAATATTATTCAACGCCGAGATCGTCATCAGATGATGGATCGTGATTAGTAAACCGAGTAGATCTATCGCTCGGTGAACTAGGATTTTTGGTGATATGGAATATCTGTGGGAAGACAGGTTGAGGTTCTTTGTCTTCAATATTATCATCAAATTGATGATGATCGAATAATGAGAATCCCACATGATTTCCGTGATTCTGGAATTTAGATCTAACTCTATTAACTGAAGAATACTCAGAAGACTCATCTTCCTCTTCATCCGGCTCACGAGTATTTTTTTGGCTTTTTGTTTGGGAGCATATCTTTATAAATGTTTCAATCAATGTCCTGTTTGGATTATTAGGGTCCATGTTTTTGAGTAATGCCTCCATTAAATGCAATTTCGCTTCAAAACCATAAGGAGTAGGTAATTGAGCTGTCGATGGATGCGCGGGGGTAGGGGGTATCACGGTCTCAGTTTTCAGTATTTTCTCGTAATCAGCTTGGGCGTTTTCATATACTTCCTCAATGAGTCTATACCTATTTACCATTTCTTGGAATCCACCGATGTGCATCTCTTGGTGGTTGAGAATAATATCAACTTCGCGCTGCCTCTGGAGCTGAATTTCAGGATCTAAATTTCTTTGCACTAATTCAGAAACGGTTTCTGCGTCATTAAACACGTAAGAAGCTCTTGGATTCTTCTGTTTAAGCATTTTAAGGCATTCTGAAATGTCTTCGACTGTTGATAAACTTGCTGGCAAAAATGAATTTGGTAATGCAATAGCTTTATTTCTTTTTGGCTTCTTAGGACGCTTGTATGCAATAAAAACTTTCGAAAGATCATTGATTCCGCGTGATTTTAGTGTTATTCCGTCTTCTAATACAATTCCTCGAAATACAATCGACAAATTTGCAGGAACATATCCATGAACAACGTAGAGCGCATGTTTTAGGTCGGCGATCGTTCCCGTATCTTCTACTTCAACGAGGAAAGGCTCCTCCTTAGCTGGAGAAACAATAATCCTCATCTAAAAAAAAAAATAATTTTTTTGATTTTATGATTTAACAAAAAAATAAGCAAAAATTCAACTACTTAGCTAGCATAGAACAACAATATTAACTCGAAGTCGACTAAAATCGTTTTTTCTCTCAAAAATCATATTAAAATTCTAAATTTCCCATCATATTCGGCTTGCATTCACTTAATAAAGCAATTTTATTAAAATTTACAAAAACTTACTCACAATTTCAAGTTTTTTGCTATGAAAATATAGATTTCTAGTTCAAGTATTTGTTTGGGATCATCCAGGCCTATTACATCATTGATTTAATGTGGTTTTAAATTATTCAGAATTTATTTCAAGCATTTTTTTGCAAAATCTGAAACTCATACTACATATACATATATGCTTGGGACTATATTTTTTCTATATCAATTCTGTATGTTTTCATTTATAGACTCTGGAATTGCGAAATGATCATCATGGTTGAAGAGAAATGTCAAAATCTCACGAAGCAATTTTATACAATAAACTGCGTAAATTACAAAAATCAATCTTTTAAATCTCCGCTCCATAAAGAATCCTCAATGCACCTTGAATAAGATTAATGTAACCCACTTTTCTTTAACAATGCTTGGATCAAGCGCGCCTAGAAAATGCTTGTTATTACATCATTGGACAAATGCCAGAATTTGAGTAGATCTATTTCTTGAAAATATCTCAATAATTTTAATTTGTCATGTAAACAAACTATTGCCATATAAACATTAATTTGACATGTAAATGGCAATTTCGTTATATTACAATTCAGATAAAATTATTCGATATTTTGACTTATTACAATGTTTGGATGATATTTCCGCCAAAAAATAAAAATTCGAAATTGCTCTGACTTTACAAAAATAAACGTAAAATTCGTTGTTAATTAATTTCATTTTTTATTGTTATTAAATGTCTCAGCCAATAAACATCCATCTCACAGTTCAGGGTACAATCGATAAATGCGTTACTAATGCATCTTGTGATATGTATTGCAAATTCGGCTTTGTTTCAGGCCAAGACTGGGAAGCATATGCTGGAAGCAAAGCTGGCGTTTCTTACACAACACACGTCAATGCAAAGCATGAAGCTATATTCAACTATCCAGTCGGGATTTCTCTAAGAACTAATACACCGTATGGATGGCCACAAATCGTTTTGGCCGTCTATGGATTGAACTCTTTTGGCAATGATAAAATTGTTGGATATGGTGCAGTACATCTTCCATTAAAGCAAGGAACACATAAATTAAAAGTTCCTTTATTTGCACCACAAGCAGAATCATTCTTCCAGAAAATTACGGCATACTTCACCGGCTTATATCCAGAGCTTATTGAAACAAATTTAGTTGCCCAAGGCCCTAATAGAGAGGTCATGAAAACACATTCAAGCGGATATGTTGAATTGACATTGAATATGGTTACAAATGAATTAGAACAATTCCAACTCAAGGTTTAAGGCTTTTTATTAATTATTTTCCTTTTAGTTGTATATTAGTTAAATGTTGATATTATTTGATTGTGTAAACTGTCCATTATTGTTAGTAATATTAAAATTCATCAATTTTTCTCTTGCTTTCCGAAGTTTAAGATGATATTCTCGATGAAAAATTATTTTTATTTAATTCAGGTTAGATTGAAGTCATCAATAATAAGATCATCTAATTTTATATGAAAAAATGACATAAATTTGGTAATTTACATAAATGAAAATGATTTCAAAAAATTTAAGCTTAAACATCAATTTAATTTGATGAAACATGAAAAAATATGTCAATTGAATATAAATGACAAGTTTGTAATGCATTTTATTATAAAATCAAAATTGATGAAAATAATCGTAATTGTATTATTGTTCTCAAGCAACATCAGCTACTAAACACTTAATTGTATCATTAGTAAAGGTTCCAAAATATATAGTTATCATTTTCTAAAATAATATATCAAAAAAGATCGATAGTGAATATGCTTACTCTATCATGTGATATAAAATAATATAAAGTTTGACGAATTCATAGGGAATAATTTTTAGATGTGAATTCGTTTTCTAAAATTTTCATAGAAATTGAACTCGCTTGTTAAAAAATATTTCTCTAGTGTAGTACTTAATAATTGCATTTCAAAAAACAAAATAAAGTTTATAAAATTTGACACACATCATTTTTTCGAAATGTCTGCTAACAAGAACGTACTTGTCGCATACTTCTCACACAGTGGCAACACAAGAAGGGCTGCTGAAATCATCCACAACATTGTTGGTGGCACGCTGTATGAAATAAAGGGAGATAATCGTTATCCAAATGATTATCATTCTATAACTGTTCAAGCACAAAAAGAGCAGCAGCAAAAATTCAGGCCAAATCTTGTTAATCCAATTCCTGACATCGAAAAGTATGATACGATCATTCTCGGAAATCCATGTTGGTGGGGAACTTTTCCAATGGCAACATTCACTTTCTTAGAGAAGTTTAATTTTGATGGAAAGAGAATTCTTCCATTTGTCACTCACGAAGGCAGCGGCCTTGGATCAGAAGTAGAAGACATCAAGAGAACATGTCCTACTGCTAAAGTGGCCGATGGAATACCAATAAATGGACCACGTGCTTCTAGCTACAAGTCTAACATTGAGAAATGGCTCAAACAAAATGGATTATAAAATTAATGAAAAAATGATAAAAAATTAAATAAAAAAATCCTATAATCAACTGATTTATAAATACTTACTGATAAACTAACTATATAATGATTCAAATTTTGACGATTTTTAATTAGATCATATTTTAATTGATATATTTTGGCGTTTCTCTTTATACAAATGTACAAATTTGATGCTTATACGGAAGAATTTCGATGATATTACATAAAAAAGTTAACAATACAGCATTGATTTTGGCTTCAAATAATGGTCATCATGAAGTAAACAAATTCATTAATATAATCAAATCATTAAAGAATGTGATATTGCCTAGAATAGATATATTTGATTTATAAATAAATTCTAATACTTTATTACTCTAATTACGTTTGTTCTTTGACTTTCCGCCATTTTTGTCAAACTTCTTTCCTCCTTTTTTATCATTTTTACTAAAATTCTTATTACCATCCTTCCTTTCCTTCTTTGATGGTTTCTCATCACCATTATCATTTGCTCTACCATTTCTCATCCTCTTATCTTTCTTGGCCTTGATTTTTGCAGCTACAATTGATGCATCTTTTGGATCTCTCATCTTCTTAGAGACAAACTCTCTCTTTTTATCTGTAATAACTGCGAGAGGGTTTCCAGCAATATCCTTAGCACGCTCGATGTCTCTAAGAGATTTTTCGAGGACTTTCTCTTCTTTTTCTTCTTCACGCATTTCAGCGACCTTTTCTGCTACTTCTTCTATCTTCTTTTGTGTCTGCTCGATTACCTCATCTGGTATTGTGCGTTTAGAAACCGGATTCGTTTCTTGCGACTTTTCAATAATTGATTTCATCATTTCTCTATCTTCTTCTGTAATAAGTGCAATAGTACGGCCCTCTGTGTTGATACGAGCTGTACGACCTACACGATGAACGTAATATGTAAGAGAACGTGGCATATTATAATTAATAACATTTTCAATGCCTTTGATATCCAAACCACGAGCAGCGACATCAGTAGCGATTAAGAATAATGCTTCACCACTTACAAACAATGATTGAGCTTCATATCTCTTGAGTTGTGTCATATCTCCTTGTAATTCGGCGACAGGCATTCCAAGGGCCTTGAAAAGCAGATAAAGGTTGTGTACAATCTTCTTTGTGTTGCCAAAGATGAGTGTCTTCTTTGTACAAATCCTAGAACAGCAAGCAATTAGTGTTGCATCGCGATTTTCTTTTGTGCAGCGAATAAACTCATGTGTTAAGCCTTTCGCCACCTTGAAGACATCATCTAAGTCAATTCGGACTGGTTTCTTCAACGACATTTCGGCGAGTCTTGCAACTGACGAATTCATTGTAGCAGTGACTAAAATTGACTGTGTATTTTCTGGTAATGAGTTGTGTACTTCTTCAATCTGTTGATAAAAACCTTCTTGAAGGAGTCTATCTGACTCATCGAGAACTAAAACGAGAATATTTTCGAGTGTGAATCCTTCGCAGTTCTTAATATGATCGACTATTCTTCCTGGTGTGCAAACCAAGAAGTCTGGATAAGTAAGAAGTCTTTCTTCCTCTTCTTTGACATTTGATGTGCCACCAGTCAGTAATAATGCTCTGAGTGGTGTGAATTGGATGATTTGGTTCAAAACTGCGAATGTTTGTGATGCAAGTTCACGTGTTGGCGATAAAATTAAGGCTCTTGTTTGATTATCTTTAGATTTTGAACGAAGAAGGCGCTCAACTGTAGGTATAAGGAAAGCAGCAGTCTTTCCTGATCCTGTTACAGCTGATGCGCAGACATCTCTGCCTTGCAAAGCGATTGGAATCGTTTTATTTTGAACTGGCGTCGGTGTTTCGAAGTTCATTTTGTGTAAAGCGCGAATAATGGCGTGAGAAAGACCTAACTCTTCGAATGACTCGACATCATTCGGAAGAGGAGTCTCTGTATCGAAGAAATCAGCCATTTTGATATTTTTGTGGCTCAAAGACGATAAAAAATTTTAATCATGATTAACCTTAATTATTTTGTCTTGTAAAATATCATATCTGACAAGTAAATTTTAATCGCAATTAACCTTAATTATTTTGTTTTGTAAATTGTCATTTATGACATGTAATATTATAATTATCTTTGATTAATTTGAAAAGTTTCAAAATATGACATGTAAATTTTAATAATGATTAACCTTTATTGATTTTTGAATTAGAATAATAGGATCCTGTTGGATATAAATGAATCGACATCATTGAGAAGAGGAGTCTCTGTATCACAATGTTAATAATATAAACATTTCTAACCTTATCACATGAAAATATGATAATTAAAAATAATTTAGATCATTTTGTTACAGATAAAAGTGTTTATCATGAAATATTAATAAAACTACAGTTGTTGGAATTGTTCTTCGTTTCAATAAGAATATAAAACATATAGTAGCCGCAAAATTACACTAATAAAACGACTTCACTGCTGATTAAACTCTTTTCTGCCTTCTTATGGTTATTTATATCCTCTTCCTCATAATAGTATCCTTCAGAATACTCTCTTCGCTGCTGCTTTGGATCTTCATCGAAATCTTCTTCCTCTTCTTCTTCAACAGACTGAACATCTTCTGCCTTCATCTTCTTGATCAGGTTCTTGTTGTCTAGGACCCATTTGTACTCAGCATTGATGAATGCGTCGTATTTCGTTTGCGCATTTTCAACTGCTCTTTGCTTAAACTCTTCAATTTTCCTTTTCTCTTCTTCAGCCTTGGCCTGCTCCTTTGTCTGAATGTGGTTGACAATGGATTGTTCGGTTCTTTCAAGCTTTGAGCGAGTTGTATTTCCGTTAGAAGAAGTTTCGATTGTTATGATAAGTTTAGCATTAAAATCGACAAATTCTAGGTCCAAGTTATGATTTAGTTCGGCTTGTTTTTGCTCTTGGGCTTCTTTTTCGAGTTTTCCAAGATCAACTTCGTTTTCTTTCTCTTGTTCTTTGTTTTTATCAGCAGCTGCTCTAAGGTCTTCGTAGTCCTTAGGGCGGCGCCACTGAGGAATGCGGTGAAGGTCGTTTTCTGTGAACTTCGGAATTTTTGGTTTTCTTGTTGGTTCTATATCGATTTGGATCTGATTTCCCTTAAGTGTCATATTAATCTCACCACGGCCAACAAGAACAGGCTCGTTGACTGTTGCTAAGTGAGTTTTGCGATGTATTGTTTTTGATTCTGGATTTGGAGACGCAAAAACGTCAACATTGATTAAATTGTTCTTTCCAAGTTCATATTCAAACTGAACTGGTTTGTTATCTGATTGATATTCAATTAATCTTGCAAATTTTACTGCTGGTATCTCATTTACAGCATTTGATCCTTGACGGGTTAACTTGATAGAAAGGAGGATGTCCTTGTCGGGAATAGATATGTAGTCTGGCCTCAGTTCATGAATTATTAAAGTTCTTTTCATAATTATTAACGTCACTTTTATTTTTTATACAACTCCATGAAAAACAAGTTTAGGACAAATAAAAACGCACATTCACATAATATGTGCTTATATGATGATGTATTTGCTGTTTTTAATGCTTTATTGCGCTATGTTCATCAAAATCAAAGGTGATCAAACTTCCAAACTCTATATATAGATACAGTGTCATATGGAGAATACATATGCAAAGTTCATTGATGATGATCACGATTACCCTCCATAGTTAGCAGGAATTTAAATAATATTATAATAGTTTCACTTATCACTAATATTTTTGCGGTCAAAAACGTCTTGAAAAGGTGATCTTTTATAAAAAAAAATCGAACTGAGTAAAATTTTGACAAAAAGTTGTTCGATCTGACATGTAAGTTATACAAAATTTTCATGAATATGACAGTCGGTCATTTAAAATAAATTTACAAACTCTTTGTAACATACTTGCAAATCATATAAAAACTTGTATCTCCTCAACATTATATTCAATAACATCCAAATAGAAAACATATATTAGTACATGAAGTGGGACCTAATTTCATGCAGCACAAGAGTTTGTTATTCATTCGTTTTATCATCAGGTTGGAGCTTCTTGTAGAACAGTTCCAGGAACTGTGAGAAGGATTTTGGCAATTTTATAATAAGGTTTTTTGGGTTCACATCTATTCCAGGAACTGTGAGAAGGAGCTTGACAACCTCATGATGACCATTTTCTGAAGCTAAAAGCAAAGATTCATTAACATCAAAACTCGAATTTTTGAGGAAAATTTAACTGTTAATTACTTGTTTATAATTGCCGTTTCCACCATATTCTATTATGAGACGAGCAAGCTGGAAATTACGTTCTTTCATAATACTTCATTATTTAGAGTTTATTATTCATTTATTTGTTATATCATCATGTAGGAGTTTCCTGTCGAAAAAGTTTGGCAAATGAAGTAAATAGAAATATGTGAGCGACACCTTGAATACATAAGTATAGTAAAGTTTAAATGAACAACAAAAATATTAAAGTCAATTCATATAGCCAGGGAGGATGAAAGGTGCTCTCTGATTGAGAGGAATTCTACGAGTGGTTGTTTTCCCAGCTGATGTCTGCCGCTTCATTTTTTGAGTTACAGGCTCTTTTTCTTGCATATCTCTAATTTCGTCGAGTAGATTTGTTCCATTCCACATAAATGGTTCGCCATATGTGTCTTCATAATCCTCTAGCATTCCAACCATCTGAGCATGAAGTTTTGGTAATTCATTTGTATATCTTCTTCTAACTCTTTCTTCTTGCATCAAACTACTAGCAGCACCACCTCTACGTGAAGTAAGGCGGCCAGGATCATTTGCCATTATAGTCTGATCATTGAAGTTTGAAATAATTTCTTCTCTTTGTGCTATTAAAGCTAAAAGTGGCTGAATACTCTCCTTTAGGTTTTCTAAGCGCGAAACCTCGCTTTCCAAGGCAATAAGAGTGCGTTTGTTCGGTGACGTCGAATAGAAGAATGGAAATGCTGATTTTGATGGCGTTGGCATGTTTAGTTCGCCCCAAAGACGTAACAATTCGTTCTTCAATGACTCGATAACCTGATCCATATTTTGTTCTTTCTCTTCGTTCAGCTCCTGGAGTCGCAATCTTAATTCTGCGACAAAAGCATCACTGTAGTTAGTTATCTTGTTGCTGCTGACACGTTTTCCGAGTAAGCGCTCGAGGCGACGAATTTCTTTGATCATTGTATGCGATTCTTCGTAATTTTGATCGTATTTTTCTGATAATTCTTCGATTTCGTGTTCTAATGACTCAATCGTTGGGTCACCGCACGTATCTGGTTTAACAAATGGTTCCAATTGTAATGATTCGTGAAGTTCAACGAGTTTCTTTGATAACTTTTTCACTGTATCTTCATTTTGGGATATTATCACAGAAAGCTCGGCAATCTTCTGTTCAATAAGTTCTATCTTGTCTGACCTGAATATTTGGCCTTTTTCTGTAAATTCGCCGCGTTCTGTAATTTCGAGTTTATTAAAGCAATCGTTGAGCTTTTCATACAACTGATCGAATTCGTCTTTCTGAGTTGCTGTTATTTCGTTAAGATCTTTCAAAACTTCCTTTGCCGCCTCGATTCTTTCATTTAATGGAGCCGAAGGCTTTATTTTGTAGTTTGATTGAACGCCTGAGAACTCTACGAGTTCTTTAATTTGCTTTTCGATACTTTCTGCCTCATTTTTCATATCGCAAACGTTTTGATAAGTTTGATTTAGAAATTCGCAGCATAAACTCTCTATTTTCTGCATCAAAAGCTTATACTGCTCGTTTATTTCATCTTCCGTTAACCCCATTTGCGCAAAAAGTTCATCCAGCTGCTCCTCAATGCGAAGATCGACTTTCATTTAATTTTTCAGTTTATCATTTCTCTAAAATTGCAAAAATGGATTTTAGCAACGAATTCAGGATGAAATCAACGAATCTATATTTTGTCAAAAATTATAGTTTATTTTGTCAAAATTTAATATTTATATGTCAGAATGTCAGATACTTATTTACATTCGAAATTGTATATCAACATGGAGAGATCTAAGAGATTATTTGTCATGGAAAACACACCCATCGTTGATATAACTATATTATTTGCGCCAATGTTTATATGTTTGAAAATAAGATGATTATTTGCACATTAATATAACGACAGCTAAGCTATTATTTGTCATACAAAACTATAGATGTCTATTGTCTTCCTGAATGGAGTTTAAATCGCTTGAATATATATATGATGCATTTTCATTCGATATATTGCATTGAAATCATCAATATGGAGAGAACTAAGAAATTGTTTGTCATGTAAAACAGACCCATCGTTAATATTATTTGCCCCAATAATTAATACGAGGCTTAAACCTTAAATTGTTTATATGTCAGAATGTCAGATGAATGTTTGCATACTGATTTTGAAATGATATAGACTTAACAAGCTATAAATGCTATACATGTGCATGGTATATTTATGTGTGATGATGGTATTTTGAGATCGACTACATATTTATCAGGATTCTTTATTTTGCATTGAGTACTTCAATATTGAGAGATCTAATAGATCATTTGTCATGCAAAACACAGTCATCATTGATATGAAAAAATGCATGTTTAGTCCCAAAAAGGGCAAATGCATAATAGGGAAAAAAAATCCTGCAAAAAAAGCATAAAACACTTTTCGAATTCAGGATCAATTTCTATCCGACAAAATTCATCCAAATTCAATTGATAGATCTATTATAGCCAGCTGATATAATCATATGAATATCCATTTAAAATTACAATGCAATCATGAGAAACATTATAAAACAATTGTATTAAGACGAAAAAATAATTTAGGGGCTGACACAAAATAATTGGTTGCCCTATCATGATGGTTGGATCCGTTGTGATGTGAATACGCGTAATGGAAGTTTGGAAGTTATATTTCATAAACCGCACATGCAAAGCAATACATCACGCAGTTAAAACAAGTGGCGTTGATAAGTTGGTTAGATCGGGAAAAATTAATTAGGGCCTGAAACAAAATAAAAGGTACCCATACAATTTTTTGTAATCAAGCGAGCCCAAAACTCGACGAATAGACGAGTATCGCCATAACAAGGCCATTAAACCGCAAACGCGGTGGTTAAAAATCAGAACAATAGAGCCGATTTGAATTAAATTTTGTAAACTTATCAAACATCAAACGATCCTTTTCAATTTTTGAAAGACATTTTTTTTATTTTTGTCAATGACAAATCATGGATCTTATGTGTATATACCGAATAACTACATGCCATCGATGAACAATACAATGGAAATGCAGGCAATTTACAATGCAACGTTTAATTATCCACAGAATCAGCAAATATATTCGGAGAATGATTCGAATTATTATAACAGTACCCAGCAAAACATTCCACAGCCGGCAAATGTCCCGAAAACATATCAATTAAAAGAAATGCAAACAAATACACGAATAACTAAATACTTAGAAAAATTTCAGCACGTTCCAAAATCATTCGATATAGTACCTAGGGGTGATCATAGTGAGTATGATTCTGGGACTTATCAATGAATGATATTATTCCCATTTTTCATTTTCGTAATTTTGTTATTATATCTTGTAATTTTCACTTTCTTTATTACCATGTAATGCAACTAATCACAATTCTTTCGAATTTTTGGAAGAATTAAATATTTTGTTTATATTGTTTCTATTATATGGGAACTTTTTTCTATCCATAAATATAATTCGCACTAAATATTAACTTACGTCGTTGCTTACACTGCAATACAGAAATTTTGTTTGAGATATTTTAATCATAAAATAAATTGTTGCCATTCCAAATAGAAGCATTAATGGATCCTAAATGCAAGTTTATAAGAGCTTAAATCAAATTATCAAAAATAATTTCATCGGTAATAACTATATTAAACCATATTATATGATAGAGAAGAATGATTAATGATGATACAATGAATCAAAAATGCAACAAATAGAAAGATTGAATTAGATTTAAATGAAATTAATGTGAAAATCGATTAATTGTGAAATATATAGTGTAAAGATCTCTAAAGTATCAAAAAAATTAAAATCATTTGTCACTTTTCGTAAATTTTAAGTTTATAATTTTCTAGATTTTTATGGATTTATGCGACCAAAACATTGATAACTGTCGCATAAAATCCAAGCATTCTTCTAAAAACCCGAGGATGAAGCGGGTAAAAGAGAAAAATTGGGAGCCTGACTTAACAAGAAGATTACCAAATTTATTGGATATTTTAGATGAAAAAAGACAACTACTATCTGATATAAATGGTCTAAAAACAGAGATATCCGAGTTACAACGAACATATAAGCAACAAATTTATAAAAGTGAATCTTGTTTATTATCCAATCATCAAATACAGAAAAATCCCGATTATAAATACTCTGATAAAGTAATTATGCTCGAAAATGTTTTAGAAACAACAAACAACGAATATTCAATATCAAAAAGAACGTTTTCTGATGATTTAAAAGATAGTTTGTGTGAAGAAATACAACAACAAAGATCTTTAATATTCTCAAATGAACGAATTCTGAAGAAAATGAAACATGAATTATCAAAATTGCAAAATAAAATAGCAAAAGTATATGAAGACTCAAATATTGAAATTGTTGAAACCCAAAATATCGTAATTGAAGATTTAACAGAAGAATTATCGAGATTAAAAAATCAAGAAAATCAACTTGACGAAAAACACAAAAATTTGGTAACATGCAACATATGTTCCACATACGATAGCTTCGAATACGCAGATCTATGCGAGCAGTACGAAAAAGCAAAATATTATCATACGAAGAAAATCATCGAGAGAAAAAATTTGGAGAAAAGGTATCAACAAGACTACGAAAAAGCTCTGCGCAGACATAACGAGGTAATAGCAGAGATGAACGCTAAGGCAGAAAGAGAAAGATTCAGAAATAGAATGAAGAGCAGAATTTCAACGTCAAAAATATCCAGGAGAGAAAGTATGGCTATTGAATTTATAGAAAACGAAAGAAAATCAAAGCTTCAATCAAGATTTGTAGTTGAAATCAGCGAAGAAGACCTTCAAGATAAGATTCTGGGTAAAGAATTGATTTTAATATTACCAGAAGAAGAAGGAAAACTTCAAATTATTAGTAGCGAAAATAAAAGACCAAAATCGCAAAATGATTCAAAAACTAATTCACCAACAAAAGAAAATATTCAAACTACAGTCATTGAAGAAAACTCACAAAAGGAAATTAAAGCATCAGAGATTTCCTCTATTCAAAAAGTTCAAGATGATGACAAAAGTAAAAACGATGTAGAGCAAATATTAACAATTGCTAATGATGGCAAACAACATGAAAATATCAATGAGGAAAAAGAGAATGAAATCGTAATTGATGATGATTCTTCATCTGAACAAATCATTTTTTCAGATATTAAAGTTGATTATCAAACGAAAAATTTAACTAAAAATGACGAAAAAGAAAACATGAGCAAAGATATTTTATCTAGTGAAAAGAAAGAAGCAACTATACATGATGAGAAAGAAAATGCAAGCAAAGATATTATAGCTGATGAAAAGGAAGATGTAACAAAATCTGCTCAAGATATAATAGATGTAAATAAAACTGAAGTTGAAGAAAATAACGATATAGAAAGCATGAACAAAGATATTATATCTGACGAAAAGAAAGAAGAAGATAGCAAAGTAGAGAAAGAAACTATGGACGAAGATATTATATCTGATGAAAAGCAAACTGATAATAAAGAAATTGATCATAATGATAAAGAAAGCAACTCACTGAAAAACATTATTGATCAAAAACCAAATGATAATAAAGAAATCAATCAGCAAACAAACTACAAGAATGATCAAAATGATATAAATAAAACTGATAAAAATTCTCATAATCTGTCTATAAATGATGATGATAACCAAAAAGATATTCAATCTAAAGAGTCATATGATCAAACAGACAATAATTTAACACAAAATGAAAAGCCTAAAAATGATAATAAATATGAGCAGAGAGACAACAATCATAAGCAAGATGAAATCACAGTTAATGAACAAATAAATAAATTGCATGTCGCAAACCGAGATGTTCCATCAACTTTGAAATTGTGTGAAAATGTAGATCAGGAATCATCAAACAAAAATTCCATAACCAATGATAAGAAAAAACAACTTGATAATCAAGCAAATGAAAGCCAGCAAAAAGGAGATTCGCATGAGAAACCAACAAACCAAAACAATAAAGATGAAAGAGACAAAACAACAACTCAAAATGCGCCCAAAAAACATCGAAAAAAATTAAAAAAAGGAAAAAAGTCAGATGTGAAGAAAGAAGAAGCAACAAATGAAACAGATGATACTAACAATGAGCAAAAGATGAACCTGAATGAGAAAAATCAACAAAAAGAAGCAAATGATAATAAAAATGATAAAACTGTTGAAATAAAATCTTCAGATAATGATGGTTCTGGTGATGTCTTAATAGCATTGTTATCATCAGATCATGAAAGCTCGCCTTCTATAACTTCACAGAATGACAGTAATTCAAGGCGCGATGAGAATTTTGATACTTCAAATGAAGATGGCAGTCAAAAATCCAATCGAGTTAATTTCGTTGAGCTTGGAGGTCTTGGTAAACCTTCAAAGCTCAGAAGAAAGAATACAAAAGCAAAAGTTGTTTATCAGATTTCATTTAATGATGATTTCAATGATTCAATTGACTTTAAATAACTTGTTTTATAAATGTTATGTGTGTAATTTACTAATTATAGCTTATTTTATATATATATTGAATGTATCTATAGGTATTTTTGATGAAATCATAATAGATCCATAGTATACATGTTTCTGCTCAACTTGCTTATTCTGAATTAGTATATATATATGTATTAAAAATAAAATAAATTATTTGATTATTCAAAATGAATTAAATTGAGGATTTGTTAATTTATGTAAAAGGAATATATTTTACTATAAAATTTTTAGTAAATGATATTTAATAAAATTGGATTTTATACAAATATATACATTATATATAATCATTAACAAACAAAATGCATTGGATATGCAAGAGTATAAAGAAAAATAATAATTGATGGGCTCGAATGAGTATAAAAGAGAGAAAAAAATCAAAATTTCATTATTATTGTAATTTCTCTTCCAATGATGTTACATCATGATGAGCAACGCATAGGTATATTACGGTATTACTTAGATGTCCTTCTAGCTTTAGGTTCATTAATAATCGCTTTGACCATTTCTTCTGCGTCCATATCAACTAAATCTGTATTATGCTGATAGTTAAGCCAACCATTTTTAATGCGAGGAGTAATAACTGGCAGATTTTCTTGAATTACTTCTGTTTTTTCAGCGGGAACATCGTAAAACATTTCACCGCCATTTGTTTCAACATCCATTGACAGATTAGACTCAAGAACTGAACTTAGAAGCGGAATTGTTAATTTTCGCAATCCTTTCCTCAAAACTTCAGCAATATCGAATTTAGCAGAGGCAATGACATCAGCACCACCACCCTTGTTGTCTGCCATTAGCAAAGTGAAATCTAAAAATACAGGAGCAGCTTTTGAGTTTGTATCTCTTGTGATCAAAATATTGAACTCTATAAGGTTCGCCCAAACAACTTTGAAATCAACAGGTCTTTCTACTTCAGTTGGAAAAGTATGATATCGGAAATGGACTTTAAGACTGAATGATTTATCACAAAACGGGACATTATCGACTGTAATGTTGAAGAATCTAAATTGCACGTTTGATTTTTCGATCAAAACTTGCATTTATATTTTTTCGCGATATTTGGCACTTTTGCTGATGTCACCTTTATCTATGGGTCACTTTTTATTATTTTTCATTTTTTGTTTATTTTCTTAAATGAATGGACAAGATGCAATGAGTAATATGAATGCAGTTGACCCCAATGCAGAAATCAACACCAAATTTTGCGGAATAATAGATAGATTTCAAGAAACCGATGATCTTGATAAATTGAATCAAATTGCAGATGAATATATGGAATTAATTGAAGATGACTACATTTATAATATCGATATTTCTATTGTAACAAATCAGTTCCTCGAAAAATTATGTTCCCTCGCATTTACTTGCTCAGACGAACAATTATCATTCTCATGCCTTCAAATTTTTCATTACTCGTTTATTGACAACGAGAATTTCAATATAGTTCGAATTTTTCAACTTCAATTTCCATTTTTACAAATTGTTTATAAAAAGCTATACGAATATAACAATCCCGAAATTTCTGACTTTGTTATGCATATGATAACTACTATTGCAGGATTTGATGAAAATTCACGAAATTCGATACTAGAGATTTTCAATTTTGAAGTTTTACAAGACCTTGCTTCCAAAAACATTATTACAGATAATGAAATAGCATACTTTTGTAATATTTGTACAATGAAACCTCTACAAATCGAAATTTTATCAAAATTTGTTTATTATTCGTTAGAATTTCTTAATAACTACAATGAACTTTCAGAATCAGTCCAATCCGATTTTATTTATGTTTTGGAGAACTCTATTGATCATTTTGAACAAATTGTACAAAATCTGGATTCATTTAAAGAATTAGTGCTTAAATTAGTTGAAAATAGTAAACTGAGAGCTAGAACTGCAATAGTCAGATTCATTTGCAATTTATCAGAAAGAAATCCGATTTTTGTTCAATTAATTCCTTTAGACATCCTCTGCTACTTCTCAAAACTTAAACCTTTGAATACAGAATCAAGATGCAACTTTATAACATGGATTCTCAAATTAATTGATAGAAACATTCTTTTATCGAAATCTTCTATTCATTTCAATACAGAATTCCTCAAAATGATTGTAGACTTCATTATGAATGGTCAATACAATTTAAGGATTGATTCAGCAAACATCATCAGAGACATTATTGAATTTGGCACAAATCAAAATATTTTGTACTTCGTTCAGAATGGCCTGTTTGAAAATCTCACCGAACTTTTAGAAAGTGATGATAGCAAATTTATAATCCAAATTCTCGAAATTATTGAGCATTTGAACAGATTTGGTCATAAATTTGAAATCAACAAAGAGTCTTTTGATCCACTTCGACCATATCTCGAAATTCTCGCAAATTATCCAGATCTAAAGGTTTCTGAGTTGGCTGTTCATATTTATCAACAGATTTACTCTAGCCAATGAGTTACATAAATTTATCAGCCTAATTATGCAAATTTTGATCTATCATGTAAAAAATAACTGTATTTTAGAACAATAATATCAGAAAAGTCTAATAATAGATGTTATAGATTATATTTTTCTGTGCTAAATATCGTTTTCCATTACATAATTATTTTGATATGTTTGTAAACAATAATTGATGAATAAATAATGAAAAATGGTAATATTAATCATATATGTGTAAATTACAATTTGTAATAGAATAGAAACTCAATTAATAAAGAACAAAAAATAATTTTATATATATATAAACAAATATATTGCTAATATATGTACATACTAATCTCATCTACTCAAAATATCTCATATCTGAATCTAATTTTGAGAAATATGATATCAAATAATATTGTATAAATATATTGCCTTAAACATATATTGGGTCGAATACTATTGGTTCTCTACGATGCAATTCCAAGTTAAAATCTGTCTGCGTCACTTTTGGAACTTCTTTCATCCATGAACTTGGCCATCTTTGCTTTTCTTCTGTGTTAAGTCCATAAGCTTCATGAGCATCATAAAATTTTTGAATTTCTGGAATGTAATATATCCATCCTCCATCTGGAACAAGTAATTGCCGAAAAGTTTTGCCAGATTGCATGATTCTGCCTCTTTTCATGAATCCTGCACCAGGTAATTTCGGACATTCACTCAATAAAGAATCGATTTTATCATCTAAATAAACTTCCTTTTGAATTGGATGTATTTTACCGTAAATCATTAGCCATATAGTTATGTACTGTTGTGTTTCTCCGTAATTGGCTTTCTTGCGTTCATATTCGTCAGTTTTGAAAAATGCTTCTATATTTGGATGCGCATAGATCTCGCGTTCGATTTCTGAAAATGTTTGAGTAAGGTTATATCGTTGATTCTTGGTTCCATACTGAAGCGGAGGACTATATTCAAATATTTGATTAAAAATTGATAGTTTTTCATTGGGTTTGACTGTGATCATATACTTAAAAGCATTAGGCTCATGTATTACAGATATAACAAGTGGATTTTGCTGAGTCATTCACGAGTTATAAGAAAAAAAAAATAATGCACAACGATTATGGGATTTGACAAATAAATTTATTTACATGACATATTTAAACAATTCTAATGAAAGCGACATAAATAATTTGACAAATAAATATACTTACATGACATATTTTATGTGTTACAATAAAAGTGACATAAATGTTTTTGATGAATGGATTATAAAGAAAATGATGATCTCAAAACATCGCAAAATGAGAAACCAAAAGAAGAAATAGATTTTAATATAGAGGATCTACGAATTGGCATTGAAAATTTCAATATATCAATGGAAGAAGGAAAACCTGACGAAACAGTCAGCAATTTTCAATTTTTAGCTCATATATTTGCTGAAAAAACAATTCCAAAAGATATATATCAAAATATTTATGATTCCGAATTATTAATCGATTTAATTGACTTTATTCAAATGTTTAATGATGTTGATTCGTTAATTCTAGATGCAGAGTTTATCATTTATCATTTAATCATGAACAATAGGAATTTTATCGATCAATTTATTATTAATGATGGATTGGAGCCAATATTATCGATATTAACAAGATCTGGAAACGAAGAAATCATAATCAAATCATTAGAATTGCTCAAAATTCTAATATTTAATGATAAAATAAAATTCATTTTGGATAATATAAGGTTCCCGGCACTAATTGATTCTATACTTCAGAGATTTAGTTCACCGGACTTGTTAGTTAATTGCGCATCAATTATAGATTTATCGATACACAGACTTCCAGAAATGCGCAAAAAGTTCATGGACATTGCAATGAGATTATTTGACTTAATTATAACAATTGAAGATGAAAATATAACTGATGTTTTATATGATAAAATTATTGGATCTTTCGAAAAATTCGCTTACAATGACTTTGAAAGCATCAAATGGATTCTTGAGAACAATATATTACAGTTTTGCTTTGAAGAATCTCTCAGAGTTCCAAAAAAAATTGCAAACAGATTAATTTTTATTCTAGTTGGAATATTTAACACATTTCCAAAACTAATGACAATAAATACAATAGAACCAACACCTGAAGTGCAAATTATAATCGAAGCAACGAAGAATTTACCATTTAATTTAATTATAGATTTAATTAATGGTTTTATCGCTTGCGCTGATGATCAAGGGCTTAAGAGTCTCTTTATGCTGCTAGAATTAGCTGCACAATATGATGAACAAGTAATTATTCAACTAATGCAGTTGAATTTTGCAGAACTTTGGAAAATTACAATGAAAAATGGAGATTTCAAGGCTAAATCAGAATGCATTCATCTATTATATGAATGGAAGCAGTACATGCCAACAGAAATGCTACTTGAGTTCATTGATTACGAAATCATTGATATTTTAGAACCATTCAGAGAAATAGATAGTGAAATATCAATCAAAATATACGAAATATGCTGCAACGTATTTGTTAGGATACCACAAGAGTCAGAACTCTATGATAAACTTTATGATATAATTGATACACCGACAGCAGATGATATGGATACATAGATATAATAACAACTGAAGGAAAAGCATAATTGTTTGAAAAAAAGCGTAACACTTTCATAGTTTTAAAATATATATAATTTATTTTAATGCAAGAAAAGTTTCAATTATAAGGGATGTATTTTATGGATGCTTCCAAAAGAATATATGTGTTATCAGCAGATCTCTTAGCAGTTTTAAAGATATTTTCATATTTTTGGATATATTTTTGACAATTACTACCTCAAGCAGAGGAAGCTAAGCTATTCCATTGCGTATATTATATTTATTCTATAAAAGATTTGTTATCAATTGAAGATATTGATGGTACACTTTGCGCTTCACATAATTTCGAAGATAACATCCATCATGAAAGATTCTTCGTTTAACAAAAAAACTTGAGATTTTCATCAAATTTCACCAATTGTTTGAAAATTGATATTTTGATATTTTTGATGTGGCCATTGACTTCTCCAAATGTAATGAATCAATCCTAGTAAAGAATAATATTTTGCCTGAGTTTTTGAGATTTTGGTCCTAAAAGTGTCATTAAAAGTGACAATGAGTGATTTTAACAAGATAGAAAAGTTTGTTAACGAATTCAAGCAAAAATTCGAGGATGTTTCCATTGGTGTTTCAATGGTTTCCATCCTATCTAAAGTTGTCGAAGAATCAGACTCTTCAACAATGGCTGGTTTGGAAATCGAAATTAATAACCTTGTAAAAGCTATTAAGCAAAGCTGCCCAAGACTTCCTATTCATTTTGATAGCGTTGTACAAGTTTTCAAAGCTAGTTTATCAAAAGCATCTGGTGGTCAAGGCTCAGACTGGAAATCTCAGTTCGTGCATCACGCAAACAAGCTTTCCAGAGAATCTGAAGACATCCTCAAAGGTATTCCTGCTAATTTCTACGAATTTATCCCGCATGGAGCCACAATCTTGACACGTGGCTATGATTCGTTAGTTCTGAACATGTTAACACTTGCCATTGCCGATGGACGTCAATTCCATGTCTATATTACAGAGGGAAGACCTTTAGATGATGGAGCCAAAATGGCCAGGAACTTGTTATCTAAAGAGAATATCAAAACAACGATCATCCCTGACTCTATGGTTGGGTTAATTATGCCTAACGTTGATGTTCTCCTGCTTGGAACAGATTCTGTTACTCAAGATGGCGGAATTCTTGCTCCAGTTGGCACGTATACAATGTGTGTTATGGCTTCAATACACAGCAAACCAGTTTATGTTGTTTGCGAAACATATAAGTTTATGAGGAAATTTATTTTGAGCTCGAGTGATCTTTCTGATATCCAAAGAAATGTTGATTATAAGGCGTGTGGATTGAATGAAGATGATGAGCACATTGATTGCAAAGGACAAGAATTTGATTATACTCCACCACAATTCATTACTCTTCTTCTTACTGAAAAGGGACCAATCCCACCATCAGCTGTTACACATGATTTAACACTGCTTTTTGGTGTTTCTTAATTTTAATTATAATTTTGTTAGATTTAAAACTTATTCTATTTCCCAATATAGAGCAAATTAACCGCAGCATTGTTTTACTTCTTTTACCAAAACAAAATAACTGAAAATAAGCATATTTTTCAATAAAATTAATATTTTTATTTGGTGTTGTTCTTTATCATATATTTAATCAATGTTTATTTTGTTTCAGCAATTCAGCATGTGGATAATATTGAGTTTATCTAATATCACAGCAGGAAATAAAGTATTCATAAAGGTAATGATTAGAAGCACAAATTAATGCTTTATTGTGTCGAAATTTTTTTCGCTTTCACATATGTTTCAGAAACTATGAGATGTGGATTAATGACTTTCATAATGATTTTCGAATATTGATCTTTCATTATTGGGTAATATTACAAGGAATGAATATATATGATGTTTAAAATTTACATGACAAATATTTGTTTATTTGTCAAAAGAAATAATGCTTTGTTTTCCAAAAATTAACGATATTTTTCGGTATATTTTCGTGGGTATTTTTACTTATTATAAAAATGAAAGAAATCAATTCGATTATTTTTGTCACTTTTCAAAAAAAATGGCGGAAGTTCTCACGGCTGCCGTTGAAATGACGGCTCCTCAAGATGATGGTTGCTTTTCTCTAACTTATACAGAACGTCTTATTGGCTTTGGAATCACAGGAGTCTGTGGTTTAGTCGCCGGAATCTTATCCGTTGTCGCAGTTTTCATTTTAAATATGCGAAAATTCGTTGTTCTATTTACACTTTCAAGTATACTTTATCTCATCTCGCTTTGCTTATTAATTGGATTTAAACGAATTTGTAGCTCTTTCACTGATCCAAAACGTATATACTCTGCCTTAGGCATGCTAGGTGGAACAATTATTACACTATACTTCGGTCTTTTCAAAAAATGGATCATTTTATCAATTGTTGGATTTCTGATTGAATTCGTTTCATTTATTTACTATGCTCTCACGTTTATTCCAGGTGGAGAAAGACTCTTCCATTTGTTATTGTTTTAAATAAAACTGTTATTAATTTATTAAACTAAACCAAATACTGTCTCCATTGATGACTATACCACATGAGGAATTAATATTTTTGTAAATATTAAAACTATCAATTATATTTTTTTAAATACCATAATATAAATCATGTGATTAAATATTTGCTTCAATTTTATAGAGTTTCTGAATCAAAGACTTGATAGCAAGTAAAAATATTAAAATATTTTCAAAATACTCTATTTAACAAACAAGATCAATATACACATATACAATTCAAACAAGTACTCCCAATGCAATACGCATATGAAATAAATTCGTAATATTTGAAAAATCAAATTAATAAACAACATTTTGATCGTTCTCGTACAAAATCTGGCTCCTTAAACTCTATCTTCTGTGTTTCTTTTGCTGTTGGAAATGGAATATCTGCAATATCTTGGAATAATTTTGAAACGTTTTTGCCTGATACAGCAGAAGTATAATATAAAGGTATGTTGTGGTTTTCTAAGAAAACTTCAATCTCTTTGAGGTCGTCTTTGTCGAATTGTAAATCGCATTTATTTGCAACAACATAAATATGGTTAATAAGGTACTCATTCTTCACTGTTGCTACCCATATTTCTACTGTGTCGAAAGTTTTTTCATTTGTAACGTCGAAAACAATTACAGCGACATCTACGCCTTGTGCGAAAATTGGTATGAAACATTTATACTCATCTTGTCCCGCTGTGTCCCAAACATTCAGGGTGACGTCTTGTTCGTTTGATTGCATCTTCAATGTAATGGTATGCGCACCAATTGTTGGCATGACATTTTCCTGCTTCTCTATCTGGTAGTTGATGATAGAAGTCTTACCAACTTCAGTGGTTCCCAATAAAAGAACTTTTCGATCGCGGTGACTCGTTTTAGAATTCAAAATTTTTCACTTTTCACCTTATTTTTTTAAATTTTATTAACCTTAGATTGTTCTCGCGAAATTTTTCACCATAAATATAACTTTTACCACTTTGGTAGAGGTCTAGCCCAGGTCCAGAAGCATAGGAAACCACGAGAAGGCTTAAAAAAGTATTTTTCGAGATGCTTGTAATTTAACGTTTGTTATTTTTAAAAATGAAAATATTAGAATGTTTTCGTGATTTTTATATAAAATTAGTATTTTTCAAAAGTTCAAATACATGCATTAAGATATATAATACAATATGATAAAATTCTTTGATTTAAAATGTCAAAATTCCTATAACAAACGAAAATATTGCATTTTTCAATGAAATAATAAATAACAAATGCACATTTCAATGATTATTATTCTAATACACACCAGAAGGCAGATTTCTTGTGATTTTTCTGGGTTTCTTGTTGAGATTTTCTTCAGTTTTTGTTTATCTTTTTAAAAACAACTAAAACTAAAATAAATACAACAAAAACAAGGTATATATAAAAAGTAAAAAGTCCGTTTTTACCATTTTTGACGCATTGCACGATCAGGTGGCGCCGAGGATGGTTGAACCTTCTGTCCAAAGTTAAAATCTCTATCTGATGAATCGTTGTACCTCCTTCCATGACCGCGCTTTCCTCCAAACGGCTTTCCTCTATTCTTCGGCGGAGAGGATGACATTGGCGGATTTAACGGTGACTCGAAGCCTTTAGGTGATGGCGGTATTTCAAATGTTGGATGTGGAGCCGACTGTCCGCCTGGTGGATAATTGCGAGGTTTGCGATTCCTTTGTTTGTTGTGCTGTTGTGGCTTTTCATTGCCAGTTTTGAATGACTCAAATGTCGGAAATTTCTCAAGAACGTCATTCATTTCCTGAGAGACTGGGATTTCGATTCCAAGTTTTTGGTTTGCTAAGAATCCTTTCATTTTCTCAATGCCATATGTTGATCCTTTGCTGTAATCAATGAGGGCTTCCTTTTCGAACTCTTTGAAGACTGCTTCGTCCCATCTAGTCTCGAGTCCGTATGAGCAAAGTCTGAAGTAGCACTCGATGCCGTAGTGGGATCCGTGGGTTACATCGAGCTTGGCGAGTGTGAGGAACTCCTGGTACATCTCTTGGTTGAAGTGTTCGCGGAGATAATAGCACCAGAAGTAATAAAGCGAGTTCATCTCAGAACTGCGTCCTGGACCAGCTGATGTTCTTTCACTGAGTGCAATGGATCTGAATTTATCGTATTTTGACTGCACAAAGTGACCTTCTTGGAGTAAATCGTGAGATATGTGGTCAAAGTAGCGATGTGAGCCTGAATCGCCGGAGACTGACACGATGTTTCTCTTATCTCTTGATTTATTCATAGACGAGCGGCGGTTTCTTCTTGTATTAGGCTTCGCTTGGATTTCGGGTGCACCTGATATTGCCGGAACCTCTGATTTTCCACTACTTTCCGCCATCATCTGTTCCTTGAGAGCGTGCGGGGTGTACGAGTGGAAGCCATCTGTAAGTAATGATGGGTCAGGTGCAGGGCCTCCGAATACTGGGTCAGGCTCGTTACCGAAGTCTCCTGGACCCCTCCTTTTTGGTCCTGTACGGCCGGCGTGGTGTGAGTGGTCTATATCATCTGTTATCTTCTTTCCCGGTCCAAGAGAACCGCTCAAAACGGAGTCAGTGAAATCGTCGGAGATTATATCCTCCTCTTCGATCTCGTTTTCATCCGCTGACTGATATTGAACCGACCCAATCACATCCCAGTCCGACATTGTTAAAAAGGACGATTATTCAGCTTTTTACAAATTTTTCTCAAAATTTGACAGTCATTCTATTACACTCATAGAAGTAAATACGGATATAATGATAAAAATTTTCAACAGCTTTTTGCTCTTCAAATATTTGACTTGGAATAGTTTTCTACCTTTTAAAGTCACCTCATTAATTCAAAGAAATGAAATATACGGCAAATAATGTCCAAATTCATTTTTTTATATGAATTAATCAAATTCAGGGGAATTCAAACGTATTGTATACTTTTTTTCCGAAAATATACCATTAATTCGTGTATTGGAGTTATATATTCGTGGAGAAACCCAAATTTATATATGCTCACATCACAACTTCACTTCACATTTGTATATCATGACCACATATCCTGCATAAAAGACGCACATCAAGAAATATGCATTTCTGTCAATAAACGGGTTTTCTGACAAAAAACATGATTTTAAAAATGATTTAACTTAAACATGATGGGAATAGTATATGGAGGATGATGGCCTCTGGGCGTACGAAAATATGTCCTCTTTACCATTCTGTGAAAGAATTCTGCTTGAGCGGAATGAATCCGCATTTGTAGAGTTTACATGAAATTTTTGAAAATTCATCGGACTGGAAAATAATAATGCATATAAAATAATAATGCAAAAAACAACAAAAAAGTTAATGCATATCGGTAAAAATAATGAATTGATTTTTGCGTCGTAAATTAAAAATCGTCATGTAATCTATTTACATTGACAGATCATTTGAATTTATTCTTTGTCAAAAAAATTGACATGTAAATTAAATTAACCTGACATTTAATAAAGTAGTATTGCAAAATGTTGAATATGATGATTCTTTAGTGATTATAATGACTATATGCAAAATATAACCACCAATGACGCACTTTATGGGCCTAGTCTACAACTTGTTGCTCAGATTTTGGCTAAAAAAATATTTGGCAAGTAAAAATTTTCTGACATGTAGTATATTTACATTGTCGATTTTAATATTTATTCTGACATGTAATTTATTTACAGCGTCAATTTTGTTTTTTGAGAGGTAAATTTACTACTGACATGTAAATATTTTCCTGACATGTAATACTGAATCATAATAAATATAATTCAGTTAATAGCACAAAATCCTGACTTAGTCGGAAATCGGTTAATGCTCCATTAACCAATCCATGGTTTGCCTGCTATACCCACACTGTCTTGGGTTATAATATAGTTATAATTTTATTTCAAATTTTTTGTTTGAAATACTGACATTTCAATTTCGAAAAGCACAATCACAGCATTTGCTTGACAAACTGATCATATCTAACAATATAACAAGCGATCACACGCCCGGAAGAATTTTTTTGTAAAAAAAAATCTATCGAAATTGAAGCAATATATAACCAAAACAAACTAAATATAAATCTTGTTCGTTTATTTTCTTTATGGAGAAAATTTTATACGTGTTTATAATTAATGTGATATATAGAGTAAAATGAAAAGAGAAAAAAGGCAGCCAATTATATCGTTAATTTTGAATGGTTCAATCACTTCACTTCGCTTTTAATGCTCTCTTCTGTCTCCAACGTCCGCCTCTTCAAGCTCACAATCGTTAAGGGTGGCGAGAAGATCCCAATCAACTTCGATGATGGCACAAGACTCTTCGATGGAGTCGCTGGCACAAAGGCCGAATCCCTTCAGGGCAAGTGCGGCGGTTCCCAGGTTTGCGGCGAATGCAAGTGCCAGATCCCACAGAAGCTCTACCAGGCTCCAGATGAGGACGAGAAGGAACTTCTCGCTGGCGCTCCAGCTAATTCTCGCCTCGCCTGCAACCTCACACTCACAGCTGCTTTCGATGGTGCTGAAATCCAAATTTAAGCGGGCTAGTTTCATGATATTTTTTAAAATATATTTTTAAAATTTTCCTTATTTTATTCTACTTTTTAATACCCATAATACTAACATATCCCAGCCATTGAAGCGTTGTGTGGAATTTTTAGCTTCTTTCTCTACATTTTATTTATTTTCTGTTATTATTTTAACTAATCTAAATAATGACAAGCTATTTGGATTTGGATGGACTAAATAATGAAGAATTTGGTATAAATGGCTTGTTTAATATAAAGATTTTTTATTATTTTACTAAATGTACATGTAATCCTTTGGATAGTTTACTCGAAGACAGCGAGGATATCATCTTCGTTGATGATGGTATACTCAAAGCCATCGAACTTCAAGACTTGGCCACCGAATTCAGGCAAGAGAACTTTCTGGCCCTTCTTGAGTGTTGTTGGGACGAAAACACCATCTCTCTTCGAGCCTGGGCCGACAGCGACAATTGTTGCCTGGTTTGGTGCCTTCTGGGCGGATTCTGGAACATAAAGATTTCCAACTTTCTGCTTCATTTCCTTATTCATCTCGACAACAATGCGTGAGCCTAATGGCTTGATTGTGAGCTTCTTGCCGAGGAAACGTGCGCCGATTGATGCGAGCATGTTTTTTTTTAATTAAGTGGCCAAATAAACTTTACAATGATCGTATTTTTTTTCTATGTTTTCATTTTTATTTCATTTTTTATATCTACATAATACAACAATTAGATTTATCGAATAATTTTTCATTTCTTCAATGATTTTTATTCTTCAATTCGGTTCTTAGATAAAAGGAACAATAACATATCTTCTCTTCCTCTAAACAGACCTATATTCCAAAAATAAAAACTAATTTACACACATATTTTTTCCTGATTTGAAATTTATTATATATATCTCCTATATTCGCTGTAGATGCCAATATAATCCGTATATCTTTAAGCTGATGCAGCCATTTATATAGAACATCGACTAATTTTTTTCAATTATTTTATCACTGTTTAATACATCTATTAACTCAATATTTGTATAAAATATGACTAAATCTCTGATATATATTGTTCAAATTATGATATGAGATATTATAGAAAATAAATTTATGAATTTTAAGTAAAGTAATCTATTAATAGCTAATATTTATATATATATAACAAAAAATAAAAATAATATTACATGTATGCTTGCCAGCCTTCCCACATTCGGCAAAGATTATTTGGATCTGTAGCTTTTTCTATTAGATCTTTAACTAGGAACTCAGTGGAAAACTTGCGAGCTCTGTCTTCTGATGATCCAAGAACACGGCGCTCAACTTCTTTGATTGTTCTTTGCGCAGCCATTTCTTCGAAGTCTTTGACTTTCTTCCATTCAAGGAGTGGATCTTGAACGAATGTCTGCAGCGTTGTTACGATTTTGTTCGCTTTCGCCTTCAGTGTGTCCATGACTAATATGCATGATTGCGTGAATGCACCTTCAACACCAAGGCATCCCATTGCATCGACGACGTTTTGTGTCAATCTAAAAGGCACGCATTCAGGAACTCTTAAAGCTTTCGCTTTATCGAACATGTAGCAGAAATCTACATGAATCACAGCTCCTGACTTCTCGTTGAACAATATATTCTCTAAATGCCTATCGCCTAGGCCTACTATGTATCCGATCATTGACCAAACAGCAGTCGAATGTATGTAAAACTGTCTGGCGTTGAACCATTGAGAAACTGCAGGAAAATTCTGCAGGAACCATAGATGAGAAATTGGTGGGAATTTCGGCAATATTGTTTCCTTGAACATCTGACACTTCTTCATCAAATTCAGTCTTGAGTCTTCACCTAAAATGTCTGATATTTCAGCCATCGGGATTCCTAAGTTTCTTTCTTCGTAAAGATCGATCAAAATTCTTCTGAAGCAAACAGTGTTGTTCACCCATTCTATCATTCCGCTTCTTTCATTCAGACAAACAATAGCAAAGATAGTCATCGACATTAATCTGTGACTGCACTTTCTGTCGGCTTGGAAAATAGAATTAACAAAACTGCCGAATTCCATCATTCTCATATCTTTCCTTAAATCATCATCCCTCTTGCAGAGGAACTTGTGAGAATTTCCTGTTGTATCATTCAAAACTATTCTCTTAGGACGCTGCTGGCTGTTGAATATCTTCATATTTTCGTCCATGTTTGCAATTTTCGGCATCGAAAATCCTTTTTTATATCTGAAAGCTGAAACAACAGGAACAATCATTTCACTATTTTCAAATGCTTTGACTAAGTCAGGACAAATGTCAGAAGCTTTGACTTTAGCATTTTCTTTTGTCTGATATGGTAACTCTGTTAATTGAATCAAACCACTTGTTATGGTTACAAATTTTGCAATTAATTTTTGATATTCTTCGTTTTCTTTCATTCCTAAATTATTCGTCATTTCGATGATATCATTGTATTTTGCATTTCTAAGTGTTGCCGTTGAATGGTTGACATACATAATATGCCAAAGCGCTGATGCTGGCTCGAATACTGTTGCTGATGCAATCATTTTCAAGATGTATTCGCTTAATTCACTCGGCTGTTCTATCCAAGAAATTAAATGGGTAATTGATTCGAACCAAACATAATTTGGAATACTATTAAAATGATCGTTGAAAACTTCTTTGATCGCCGAGATGATATTTGGCTTCTGTGAGGTTGAAATAAGTGAATATGGCTTCTTCTTATCTTCGATGATTAAATTCCTGCATGTTTCGAAGAATAGATCCAATATTCTTGGAACACATTCTGATGCCAAAGAGGGTTTCTTTTTGATTGTCAAGAAATAATTCATTAAAGCAAGTGGAATTTGAGTCTTTAAAAACTGAGCAATATTCATAGATGTACTTGTGTTCCCCCAGAATTTCACTGATTCGACTTTGCGCAATTTTGTTGTTACAACGATTTCTTGGCCATCGACTTCAACATAGTTAAGATAGTTTGCAATTCTCTGGTCAATCAATGTAGCAAACGCGTAGTGTACTTTTCCATCGCATTCCGTATGCTGTGTGATGCTTTTATACATTTCGGTCAAACGATCAGCATCTAAGGAATCGAGTTTATCCAAATATCTCGCTTTCAAGAAATCAATTTTTCCTTCAGGATCATTTTGTATTGTGTTCAGTATCATTATGACAGCTTCTGATTCTTTCTTTGCCCATGATACTTTTGCTAGTTCCAATGCGCATAACTCGTAATCTTCTGTCGGTGCAACTCTTCTGGCTCTCATTGAATGCATTTCGGCAGAGAAAATGTTATCAACTCTTCTGCATGCTTTGCTCAACTCCATCCATTCTACTGCTTCTCTGTGCTTTTTATCTTTGAATCCTGACATGTTTATTATCGAGCATTTAACTGATGTAATTCTTGATAACATATCAATGGACAGTAATTCTCTATTCACCCATCTTTTCAGTGGCTTCATGTCATAGCTTTGCCTATCTTCAGAGAAACGTTGCATTTCATCAAGGATTCTCATTTTGACAAGAACATGTCTAAGTTTGACATTGCTCGATAAAAATCCTTCTGATAATTCATGGACAAGTTTCTTGCGCTGATCAATTATATCATCTAAAAATCTTTCTTTTCCACTGAAATTCAAATCATAGAATGAATTGGCGAGAGATATATCGAATCTTCTTGTTGGAGCATCAATTATTGCTCTGTTTGCATCGAATTCGTGTGTCCATGATTGCTCGCAGATTATTTCTCCTATTTCATCCCATTTTCCAAGCGAAAGTGCTGATCTTGTTATCAAAGAGTCCAATTTCAAGTCGCTGAATACTGATGATCTGATAAGTTTTGCGTCAGCAAGTGCGCGTTCATATCTTCCGTTGTCAACCATTTCTTCGATTGTTTGGATTTTAGCGTTTCTCTCTTCTTGTGGATCTAAAAGTTGCATCTCTGATAAAGCGAGTTTGCCAGATACATAATTTTGGTTGTATAGTTTTTGTTTCAAATAGTTGGAATTATCTACATCGCCTGAAAAATTATAACATTCTTGCATTTGCTTTAATGTTTCTTGTGAAATGTTTTGATCTTTTACAAGACTGCAGTAATTGTCGAAATGCATCAGTGCACGTTCCCATAATTGGCATTGATAAGCAGCAATAGCAAGTTCTTTTTCGCTGCAAATTGACAAGTATTGCCAGTCTTTTAATAATTTTTCATCTGTTGCTAATATTTTGTGCCTTTTCAGTGAATCGAATAAAGAAAAGAAAGCTTGAATAAGTTGTCTTCCTGTTTCTATTAGTTTTTTATTAGGATGGGATAGAAGGCCATAAACGTATTTGAATTCTTTTTTGAGTTGATCGACGAATTTTTTGTTGTGAACATTATAAGCAATTAAATAAGGAATCGCGTAGTAACCTAAAGCTGATGATTCTCCAATTGCAGTGTGCAATGGCCTAAGAAATTCACTTTCATGGTTTCCATGCGCCATAAGATTGGTAAATAGGTTTTTCAGATATTTACTGACAGAATATCTTCCGATGTGTGAAATGAAATAATCAAAAGCAAGTTTCGATGGTTCTAGTGTTCTTGATGATCTAAATTGTGTTGATCTTAAATGATCAATGGCTGTTTGTACTTCGACATCGAAAAGTTCCCAATTTTCTTTGCCAATTTCACTATAGAAGAGTTGTTGCGAATCATTTGCTGCAGATTGGCAGCCGAGCGACTTCAATAGCTCTTGGATTGCATATGATGCAGCAAATGGAACTTGTGTCAATAGTTTGACGAGATATTCGGAAATGATGTGTCTCATTATCGAATGAGTTTCAGTCAGTGGAATCGTGTTAATATTTGGTTCAACAGTATCACTTATGAACGGCAGCAAAGACATTACTCTTCCAAACAAAATAATATTATCATTGTCTGTTTCGTGAGCTGCAACACTCCATATGTGACTCGTTAAAGACTTGACGTCAACAACATTGGAATCGTATAATTCGTTTTCGTGTTCTTTCAATGAATTAAATATTGATTCGAGTAAGAATCGTCTAAAATTCACTTGCGATAATTCCAATTGTTCGCTTCTCTTCATTAACTGATCGACCCACTCATTCTGTAGGTTAATATCCAATGAGTTTCGAATCTTATGGCGGGCATCAGATAACTTTGGATGATCCAAGACTGGATAATAAACAATATCTTTGTACCATTGCTTTGTTATATCCTCTAAATCGAGAATTAAATATCTAACGATTTCTGAAATTTCATCTTGAAAATAATCGAACATGATGAAAAGCTGCTGAATCATTGGGAAGAAAATCTTGGCCAAAATATTTTCCGCGTGATATTTTTGGAAAAATTTAGTCCAAAACTGGAGCCAATCATTTTGAGTCAATTTAATTGAAGCAAGTGGTACCAAAATAGTGAAGATACTTGATATGTAGTCGACAAGTTGCTCTGATAAATAAGGAATCAAGAATTCTATTGTAGGAATAACCATTTTCAGTTTTGCAGAGCAAACTGCTTGATTTTTGATAACTTTGTTCAAGAATAACAAAGCGAAGTGGAAATATCTTGTTATGTAAAATCTAAATTCGGGAAGTTCTTCAATGTTATCACTATCCTTCTTTGTCTTGAATTTGATTAACTCAATTAGTTGTCTTTTCGCTTGTTCGCGTTTTTCTTTAATTGGATGAACACAGTTGAAAAATGTATATGCAAATATGTTTCTTTGTTCTGCATGTTGTAAAAGAAGTTTTGGAGCACTTTCTTTGAAGACTTTCGCATAGTACTTAAAAATTTCGTCCGAGTATTCATATATAACTAATATATTGGCTTTCAATATTTTTTCTGCATTGATACTCATCGCTTCTTTGCGAGTAGGATCTCTATTAAGTTTTTGATAAAATTTTTCGATATATTTCATGTCTTTCTTTGATGCAATATAAGGGATCAATTTGCTTAATATGAGCTTAGCACATGACTGCTGCTTGTAGTTTTTTAGAACTTGGTCAATTTTTGTTGGATAAACAACATTGAAAATTTCATTGAATATTTCTTCATTTTGCATAAATAATTCTGCCATTAATGCTCCAAACTCATACTTATGAAGATATTTCAGTGATTTCAAGTCCTTCATGTTCCTTATCATATCAAACACGCAGCCTTTAATTGAATATTCTTCTTCTTTGATCAAGATTTCGAAGAAAATAGATAAAATGTGAAAATTAACGATTGAATTATTCAGCAAGTTGAGACAAGCATCTTTGTAGTTTAGTATATTCTTAACGAAATTATAATTATATATCTCCTTGAGCTCATCGACTCTGTTGGAGCTGGAAAAAGATATATTGATTGCTTCGACAAAATTTTTGTTAGTATAACTTTCAACTTTGTCAACAAATTCGTTTATATGCTGAATGAAATCTTTTGAGATGTTTCCATTTTGATAGTCCGAGATTATGACCATTGACATCAAAGGCAATGACTGATATTTTGCAGCTTGCTCAGTAATAAATTTAATTTTTCCTTGAATTAAATTTTCGTGATCATCAAATAATTTTATTGTATATTCAACAGGAAATGTATTCAATGCTTCTAGTATCTCATCAGGTGCTACATTGAATATAGCATTGAGTAAATCAAGTGAAGGAGCAGAGTTTTTAAGATAGTTTCTTAAATATGATCTGTTCATTATACTTAACGATTTTTGCTTGGAGATGATCTGATAGAATATGTTTGGATCAATATCTTGTAATTTTGCGAAATTTATTTCAAAATCTGGATTAAATTCGAGAATTGCAGGATATAATTCTGGATCATTCACATTTTTAATATTTTTGAAGAAGTCTGAATATGAGTTGTTGTACATGATGATAATCCTGCATATATCTCTGTAATTGCCGACATAATGAAAATGCACGAAATTTTGAAAAATTAAATCAGCGATAAGATTCCTATTTGCTTGGTCTGCTTCTAGGAACTCTTTGATAACAGCAAATATTTCTTGTAAATACAATGGAGATCTTAAATTTCGAAGATCAGGCAAAATTGAAAACAATTCTCTGCAAATTATTTTTCTTGAATTAGGATTTAGTCCTTTACATGCACTTTTCAATATTTTTGAGGCAAGATCATCTAACTCTATTGTTTTCTCAAGACATTTACCGTAGAAATGTTTGGTAAAATGTAATAAAGTTCTTAGCAAATTTAATGACATTGGCTCACTGTATGGTATTACTAAACTCAAAGTGTGTAATATATCAATAGAATACTGTGGAAAGTTTGAAAGAACTTTGAGAATAAATTCAAAAAAATCTGATGGTAATTTAAATGATGTTTCTAAGAAACATTGTAGTATTTTGAAGAATAGTACATTTAAATCGCTTGTAAATGGGTTTTCAGTTAATTTCAGGAGTTTAAATATCTTATGTTTTCTTGACGGTAGAGTTAATTTTGATGGATCAAATAAGAGTGCTTCAATAGATATACAAATGTAATTTCCGATATTGTTTCTTTCATCTGCCGGCGATTTTTGGAAGAAAATTTGCATTGCTTCTAAAAGTAGTGATTGAATGTCTGATTCTGGACTATCTTGGAGATGATATACAAAGCATAGCCAAAATAATTGATCAATGCACTCCATAACTTTTTTTGGAGAAAGATTTTTTTTGTAGAATGCGAGACTATCAATAATTCCTTTCAATCCAAGAGAAATTTGGTTTGCTGGCATGTTATCTGCAGATAATGCACGTAGAAGAAAAATTATTCTGTCTGAAAGTCCATCATCTTCCATTCAGCCACAAAATATATATTTTTTAGTTCCCTGAGGAAGTGTCAAATATTGGATATTTTACTTGTCAAAAATTACTTTAAAAGTCAAAAAGCATCGTTACATGTCAAATGTTGAATATTTCCACGACAAAATTCTACAATTGTCAAAAATCTACTTTATTTATCAAATATTATCTGTTACGTGACAGATATTTAATATTTACTTGACAAAAATATATAATTGTCAAAAATCTACTTTAAAAGTCAAATATTATCTGTTACATGCCATATTACATATGTTACGTGACAAATAATAATTTATATGTCAAATTAAATTGAGTTACTAAATAATACATTTACAAACTAACTGTCACTGTGATAAACGGGATAATCGGCAACCATCGGTATAAATTCAATTTTATGGGGTGCAAAATGGCATAACGA
>MRSU01007699.1:0-53405 GCA_008369845.1 Trichomonas gallinae
CGAGAAAAACGCTGATTTCGATTAACCTTAAAAATGAAATTCTGAAGTTTACGAGTGGGCGTAACTGCACCCTTAATATTTTATTTTGACAGTTTACATCGTTTTATTTTTGAATTCGCCTCCTGCATAAACTCCATTAAGGTATCCATACAAATTAATGGATACAATTTTGAGGAGGTAGTCAGGTATCTGGCCATTGAGATTGCTTCACCATTCAGCTCCTGCGTATTTATTATTTTTGACTGTTTTGTGTGCGAAAAAGAGAGATGAAAAGTAACAATTGTAAAGTAAGTCTAGTCAACATAACAATAAGCAGGAAAAAAGCCAAAATCGATTTTTTATTTTCATCATACTTCATTTAACTAAGATAATGACGAATCCTTAGTTATATAACAAAACATCCGTCAACATCTTCGCTAAAACAGAAAAGTTTTCTAATAAGTCTCGATTTGAACTACGGAGCACCATAAATGCTACCATTCTGGTGCAAATTCTCCAGTGGCATGCTATAATGGAGAGTTTACACTCGAATGGAACCATTTATGGTGCTCTCCTACTACATCAGTTTTTGTCTAAGCTGCATGATGCATCATAGAGTCGTCTCTGACGAATATAAGATGCATTTATGACTAGCTTTGCCGAAAAATCACTCTAACCTTGACAAAACATAAAATCGACAGATTCATACTAAAATCTACATGACAATATCAAATCTATCAAGGAAATTATTCTGTCAAAACCGGCTTTTGACTTCAATCAGAAGCTATTCAAAAAATCTCTCATTGAAAACTGCTGCTTCTGTGGTGCAGTCGAGTGTTTCAAATTTTTGAGGTGCAGTGATATTGAAATCACTAAAGAATATCTTGATTACAGCATAGTTGGCAGAAATCGATGTATTATCAACGAATGCCTTCAGGAGTTCAAACCAGATACAGAGACAATGGAAAAAGCCATTATTACTCATAACTTCGATATGGTAGTTTCATTCTCGCAGATGTATGTAATTGAAATTGATGTTAAGTATGCAGCTGAATGTTTTGATATTCTATTATTTTTCTACATGGTGTCAACTTGCAGAAACTTCGGCAAATTAATATTGTATGTATTTTATTTCCAAAATAAAAAACTTATTAAATATATTATAAGATTAGGTGTAAATATCGAAGCAGTAGACAAAGATGGCAAAACTCCATTATTTTGTGCTGCATGGCATAATAGCGTTGAAGCCATTGCAAAACTGGTAGAACTTGGTGCAAATATTGAAGCAAAGGACAAATATGGCATTAACTTGTTGGTATTAAGCAAACATAATAGTAATAAACAATCTTTTAAACTATTTATCGAATTTATGACAATACTACTGTTTATTGTACCACAAGATCTTTGGAAATCTCTTATGGATTATGTGAAAACTCAAAAATATAATTGTGATTGTCAGTTTTTTTCAATAGTATACATATCGTTTACATTAATTTCTTTCTTGACTAAAATTTTTCTTGATGGAGGTTTTGACTTTAGAAGATTTCTACTCTATCACACAAAACCTCATCAATCCTGAGTTTCCACAAGAAAATGTGCCTAAACTTTATCATGAGTTGCTCTCAAGGCCTAATTTGGTCTTGATTGTGCTACAATTATATATTAACTCAGCAGAATCGCCTCCTCAAGACTCAAAAGTATTATTAACGATCTTAGATTCATGCATGAGGCGCATTTTACGTCCAGAAAATTTCAAATTAATCTTCGATAATAATAAATTATTTTTATTGCAGCAAGGTTTTATTGATTTATCATTAAATTACTTTAGAATTTCATATAGGTACATATGGAATATATTACGCTTAGTTAATATGTTCACAGAAAATCTCGATATTTTTTCACCAATTTATGAACAGCTAAAATCATCAGACAATATATATGACAAATACAAACTCATAATATTGCATACAATTTTCTTTAAAGTTAATCCAAATCAGGAATCATATTCGGAACTTTATAATATCATCACCCAACTATACAATTCGAGTTTGCTAACAGATGATAACCATAATTTTTTTCGTTTGAAAGTCGTTTCAAAGGTTTTCAAATCTTTTATTTTACATATCAATTCATTTATCGCATTTTTTATTCAACCAGATTCATCATTAATAGATTTAAGCATACAAATTATTCACGATATCATAGAACTAAAAATAACATGTAAACCAGCAATCAAATTAATTCGATCAATTTTAAGTTTTATTATACGGTTGTTTACAGCACAAAATTTGAAGGATGAGACTGAGCTGTATGCACGAATATCTACTGCATTTTTAGACCCATTACTCCAATTAATTATTTATTTAGAAGAAAATTGTTTCACGGAGGCTGTAGATGAAGTTCAAATTGCATTAAACCTAATTCACTCTTGCATATTCCCATGCATTGACTACAGTGAGTACTTAGAAATTTATCTGCAGTGTGTGCAAAATTCATGCATCATTCCTGATATAGCAAATTACGAAAATGATGCAAACACATATTTCCCTTATCTTTTCGACGAAATGTCAATAACTTCTGACAACACCAATGAAGACATGAGAACTTCAGCATCAAAGATTTTCTATAAAATCGTTAAAAATAATGAATCAGAGAGAATTAATATTATTATTAATATCTTCCAAAACGGAATAAATCCACAAAACACTTTTTTGTTTGCCTATTATATCCAAAAAATTATCAAAAAACACGAGCGGCTGCCTGAAGAAGAAGTCAACCAATTGGGAGAAATAGCCAACGAAATAATCTCATTAAATGCAGAAGATGATATGCTAATGTTTTTGTCACAAATTGTAGTTTATTCGATTACACCATATTTCGGAAACAGCGAATTTCCAAGTGATTTATTAGAGACCCACATGCAGCAGATACAAAAAGCAAGGAATCACTACATAGAGAGCAATCCAAATGATTTGAGTAAAACGGCAATTGTCGCGAATTGTCCTTGCGTTAGCGTTTGCGTTTTAACTCTATTTTTCAGGTTTGTTCGCAACACATTATTGTGTGGAATGGACGCTTTCAGCAATGAGGAGACATTGCAATTGATCAATGAGTACAGATCAGTCGCATTGCTTGCATCAGATTCATTGGCTTACGCGGAAGTTTCAAAGAAAATCGGCGACGTTTCTATGAAATATTTCTCTGAGCAAGTTGAACCTATTTATGAAAAAATCATGGCCATTGTTGCGGAAGTCCAAAGACTTGAAGAAGAAGACGATGAAGACTTCGACGTTGATGTCTTTTCTGACCAAATTTCTGAACTGTCGAACGAGCTTCGTAATATTTGCGAAGGAACTGTTAACCTTCTTGATGCCAACGAATTCCTCAATCACCACTTTGAATACGTACAGCAGCTTGATGAGTTGGACATGGATTACAGAGAGTTTGCATTGATTGCATCAATTTTCCTGAAAAATCCTGCTGCTATCCCTGCTGTTATGATATTCACGATCAAATCTTTATCATTACAATGCAGGAATACATTGTTTGTCTCTCAACTATTAGCTGATGCATTACCATATCTATGGGATAATCCAGAATCGATTTTTGTTGACAATATCGCTCAAGAATTAATGAATCAGTTGCTGTGTCATTTCACTTTTAGAAGCAAGTTCATAAAACAAGGTCCGAACGGTCAGGAAATAACAATTGTTTCTCTCAGTGACAAATCATATCTTGAAGGTTCAGATTTAGAACCAGTTGCAATTCTATTTTCATTGATAATCGAGAGATATCCTGGCGACAACGATTTCTCGCAAGTCATTAATGCTTTATGCAAAGCATTTTCATCAGACTTTGACCCAGATGTAAAGAATGCATTCATATGCCTTGTTATATTCAGCGCTGTTCGCCGCTATGATTTTATTCCTCCCCCGCAAGTGTTGGACGCCTTGATTGAGAATTCTACAACAGGATACTATAAAAGCAACTTCACAAGAGTCCTTGCTGGAACTGCACTGCAGAGGCTTGCTCAAATACAGCTACACAGACAAGCTGACTGCATGGGAGCTGGAACAGCAATACTTCAAAATGCAATTGAAATCAATAGCATGTACGACTACTGGATGACCTTCCCAGACTATCACCTACTTATACCAGAAGGAGTTACCATCGAATTTACTCCTTCTGAAGAATAGATTATTGAATATATTAAATTTATTTTTTTCATATTATTATATTATCAAGTCAACCTCATTACTCATGAAATAAAGAAACTCATACAACAAAATGTTAAAATTTCTTCAGATATTTAAAAGTGATAAAAAATATAATGGAATTGCTTTATGTATTCAGGATAGAGGTTATTTATCGCCAATTATTCAATAGTTTTGATTATGGGCCTTAGAATTACAGTTTTTATGTTCATTGATTAATTTTGCCAATCATTTTCGAAATTTTCCCTACAATTTAGATAAAGCACATGGAAATAAGTATATAACACAACTTTAAAATCAAATTAAAAAATGTCGGTGTTGTGAAATAGAAACGTGACATTAAAACTGACAAATGGCATCTTGACAAAATGGAAAAAGACTCAATTTTCGGGTATTTTAGAGCATAGTAACCCAATTTCCAAAAGAAATTCGAATAGCGAATTCTTAAAAGTGACATTATTAAATAAAATGCCTGCTCGCTATAGTTTAACTTCCGCCGGCAGCCTTCGTCGTAAAATGAACGAAACTTTAATCAGTGAGTTCGGACAGCAGAAATACTATCAAGCACAGCTTCTTAAGTACATTATTGGCATTTCCAAAATTTTCCATGCTACAGCTTTGATGTACATGTACATCAGACCAGTCCCATGGACAGAGAAGTACACCGTCAATTTGATTTTATGCATTACAGCCACTCTTACCTACGCTATTCAATACGGTATCTCGATCGTTTGGTGGAGGAACTACTACGCAACATTCTATCGTGAATCCACACCAAATCAAAACCTCATCGTTTGCACCCACACTCCATGGTACACAGGCAAATACCACATCAGAATCTATCTCAAACCTTCTACAACATTCTTCCAGAGACTCGGCAAACCGCTCGTAGATGAAACACTCGAATTCTCTGACTACTTCACAGAAAGTGGCTACTTCCTTGAGCCAAAATTCAGATCTCAAGTTACTAAATTGTTCAATGCTGCTCTTTATGCTAAGAACAAATAAGGCGGCTAGTAATTCCTTTATTATTACTAAACAGATAATATATTTCTAATTATTTAAAGATTTATATTTATTTTATTTTTAAATCGTAAAGCTCCCATCTTATTAATCACAAAATATGTTGATGGTCAAATGAAAAACCTATTTTATGAGTATTGTCCTAGTAAATCAATGAATTTTAATATCGTGGAATTAATATTAATGGTAATGAATTGATTTAACCTCATTATTATCTACTTTATATAAATTAGCAATCGAAATAATATATATTATTCACCAAAATTGAAACAAATTGTAATTTTAACAATATAATCTGCTTTATTATAAAGTGAAACAAAATCACATCATTAATTGTATGTAAAAATAGATTATGAATCATTTCATAGCTGTATTATTGCTAATAAAGATATATTTTGATCGAATATTTTCAATTTCACCAATTTTATTGCTTTATTCGACATGATATATGCTAACATTCATATAAGATGATGTTAAATATATTTTTTATATTCATAAGGCCTAATATCATTATTTTGAAAATTCATTATTAATTTTTCGGTGATATTTTTAAAACGATGGTAGATAAATATTAGTATGGAATATTTTAGCCTGAAAATATAATCAAAATCAATAAAAACACAAATTTAATTTCGAAATCTAGAAAAAGCCAATATTTTTTGATTCCAAAGACAAATTATAGATAAATATACAATGCAAAGCTTAAATCACAAGTTTATTTCAATTTATCCTAAAATCTTTCCGACCATTCTCTATACAATAATTTAATAAAGCTCATACAAAAAATTGTAATGCTTCGTTTCACTTTTCAAGGATGTCTGCTGACGCTCCTGTATTAGCTATCTTATGTGGCGGTGGTCCAGCCCCAGGCCTCAATGGCGTTATCGCTGGTGCCACACTTTACGCACTTAGACTTGGCTGGAAGGTTATTGGCTTCTGCGAGGGCTTCAAGTACCTCTGCACAGGCGATGTTGACAAGGTCAAGGAACACACAATCGATCTTACATACGACATTGTCTCAAGAATCCACTTCCAGGGTGGCACAATTATCCAGACATCTCGTGCTAACCCACGTAAGTCCGCAGAGCTCCAGGAGAACGTCCGCAAGGTCCTCCGCGCTCTCAAGGTCCGCTACTTCCTCACAATCGGTGGTGATGACACAGCATCATCTGCCGTTTCCGTTGCACAGGGAATGGACGGCAACGAGATTTCCGTCATCTCATGCCCGAAGACAATCGATAACGATCTTCCACTCCCAGCCGACCAGTCCACATTTGGCTTCCACACAGCCAGATCTCTTGGTATGGAAATCATCCGCAACTTGATGGTCGACTCCAAGTCCGCTCCACGCTGGTTCCTCGTCGAGGCTATGGGCCGCTCTGCTGGCCACCTCGCTCTCGGCATGGCTGAGGCTTCTGGCGCACACCTCTGCCTCATCCCAGAAGAGTTCCAGGGCGAAGAAATCGAATTCGAAGATGTTGTCGAACTCATCGAGGCAACAATCCTCAAGAGACTCGCTTACGGCAAGAACTACGGTGTTTGCGTTCTCGCTGAAGGTCTCGTCTCCAAGATGTCAAAGAAGGCTCTCTACAAGCTCTTCGGCGACCGCGAGCCACCGACAGACCCACACGGCCACATCCTTCTCGATGATGCTGAGCTCGCACGCTCTGTTTCCGAGGAGCTCCTCAAGAGACTCGGCAACCTCGGCATCAGAATCACACCAAAGAAGATCGGCTACGAGCTTCGCTGCGCTGACCCAGTCGCCTTCGATGCTGTCTACACAAGAGAGCTCGGCTACGGTGCTATCGATGCCTTCCTCAACGGCCACTCCGCTGCTCTCATCGTCCGCCAGGATGGCCAGGTCAAGCCAGTCCAGTTCAAGGACCTCCTCGACCCAGCTACAGGCCGCGTCCGCACACGCCTTGTCGATGTCACATCACAGTCATTCAAGGTCGCCCGCGTCTACATGTGGAGAATGGCCAAGAAGGACTACGAGAACAAGGACCTCGTCGAGCGCATCGCTAAGGCTGGCAAGATGACATCCCAGCAGTTCTTAGATAAGTTCTCTCACTTGACAAATGTTGTCATCGAGTAAATTTATTATTTTTATTGTATTTTATTAACTTAAATATCCCAAAGCTAGCGATATATGATAGTCTTTAAGCTAAAGCGATTTTTTGCAAATTTTAATATTTAGAAAATATAAATAAGTGGATTGAGGGATCAATTCGCCTAAAATCCGAGTATAATATGAGAGTGTTAGCTAGTTCTGGCAAGTTTAGCATCTTATTGGACCCTTGATGAATTCATTTTGATCGCAATTTTATTTTCCTCCGAATGGTTATTAAATTTTTCGAATAGTTTGACTGCATAATCTCGAAATATTCTGCTGCTTCCCACAAATAGAGGTCTTGACCATATTTTTGAATTTTATTGGCAGAGAATGATATGATTTTGCATCGAACAGCTTATATCAAGGTATCTAAACCGAATAGCGAAGAGATACTAAGGTCATTCCCTTCACGCGCAGTTCCAATTAAATTCTGACAACTAATTAAAATGACATCACTTTTGTTCCTTACTTTTTATAAGGAACAAAATAGAAACTACTTTTCATTATTATAACAAAGTTTGAAAATGAAAAACGTGACAATAATTAGATACGATTACTTTCGTCCTATATTTTGAATGCATTAATTTTAACATCAAAAAAACAGATAAAAAATCCATTTTATTTTTTAAAAGAAAAATACAGCTGCCTTTGACTTTCATAATGCGTAATCATTACGAAAATTTAAATAATATTTTTGTTTCGTTCGTCACTTTTTACAATTTTTTTGAATTCGTCACTTTTAGCAAAATTATTTTTATTTTATTTGTTGTGTTTTATAATTTTCAAATTTGTAATTTTGTCACTTTTATATTTTTAAAGTTTTACAATATTTTTATGTTTCATTTATTGCTTTTAATAATTTTATTTTTCAAATTTGCCACTTTTATATTTTTCAATTTTTAAAATATTTTTGTATTATTGATCATTTTTGGGATGTCTTTGCAACTCTGTCACTTTTTACGATATTTTTTTACAAAAAAATTTTTTTAAATGGGAAGTGGAATAAGTGCAACAACTGTTTCTGTTATTGCTGCAGGTGAGCCAGATTCACCATTCTCCATCCGCAGATGCCCTGGATATGAAAAGGGAACATATCAGAATCCCCCAGGACTTCAAACAATGCAAGATTTAGAACTTTATGCGTTCAAAACATTCCCAGACAACGCATCTTTAGGCTACAGAAAATGCATTGACGGAAAGTATGAGAAACAATTCACTTTCATGACATTCAGAGAATGCGAAGAAATTGCTAGAGCTCTCGGTGCCGGCTTTTATCAAATCGGCCTCAAAGATAAAGAATTCTTCGGTATTTATTCCGAAAACAGGATGGAATGGGGCCACGCAATTGATGTATCAGCTTTATTCGGCTTCTGCCTCGTTTCACTTTATGATACATTCGGATTGCAAAACTTGGGCTACCTTATTGGCCACTCAAAGATGGAAACTTTAATTGTTTCGGAAAAAAGCACATCAAATTTAGTTAAAGTCCTTTCATCCAACAAATACAACCTCAAGCGCCTCATTGTCATCACAGCTGACGATAACACGAAAGTTTTGTCAGAACTGAAACAGTTTGGACTTGATGTCTACACATTCAACCAAGTTGTCGAGTTAGGACGCAAACATCCAGTCGCCAATCTCCCAAAGGTCGACCCAGAAGACCCACACTACATCTGCTACTCATCAGGAACAACAGGAACACCAAAGGGTGTTATCGTTTCGCATAGATCACAGACAAGCAACACACTTAACTGCGCAGATGGCCTTGATTTCCGCACAGATGAGCGCCACTTGTCTTATTTGCCACTTCCACACGTTTTCGAGAGAATCGGATATTCAGTTACACACTACGTCGGCGGAAGAATCGGATTCTTCTCCGGCAACGTCCGCATGCTTACAGACGATATGGAAACGCTCAAGCCAACACATCTTTCCGCTGTTCCACGTGTTATCACAAGAATTTACGACGTTGTCATGAAGAAACTCCAGTCAAGCTCAGGTGTTAAGCGTGGATTCTTCTGGGGCGCTTGGTACTGGAAGAGATTCTGGGTTACAAGAGGCTACCAGACACCATTGGCTGATCAATTAGTTTTCAACCAGATCAAGGCATCAACAGGCGGCTGCATCAGATCATTCATCGTCGGTGGCGCTGCCATGGACCCATTCGTCCACGAATTCATCCAGGTTGCCTTAGGAACACCAATGCGTGTCGGTTACGGCCTTTCTGAGATTGGTGCAGGCAACATTGTCAATCCATTATCAGTCAGACACTCCAGACCAGGCACAGTCGGCGGCCCAATGTGCAACTGTGAAGTTAGGCTCGAACCAATTTCAGATTATGACGATCCACTCGCTGGCGAGATCCTTATGGGTGGCCAGTGCCTCTGCAGTGGTTACTTGTACGATGAAGAGGCCACAGAAAGACTCTTCTGCAACAAGGAGAGAACATGGCTCCACACAGGAGACATCGGCAAGTGGGACAAGTACGGATACTTGATGGTCATCGACAGAATGCGCTCAATCTTCAAGCTCTCGCAGGGTGAATACGTCGCTGCTGATTTGATTTCAGAAATCTACCAGTCAGTTCACCTTGTCGATCAGATCTTCATCTATGGTGACTCAACACGCTCATTCCTCGTTGCCATTGTTGTTCCAAACAAGGAGGAAACAGCCAAGTTCTTCAATATCACTGATATGTCTGATGAGCAGTACGTCAAGATCTGTACAGAGAACAACAAGGAGCTCAGAGAGAAAATCAGAGCCGATCTCGATGAAGTTGCAACAGCCAAGAAATTACCAGGCTTCAACAAAGTCAGAGCAATCTCACTCGAACACGAGCCATGGACAGTCACCAACGACTTGATGACCCCAACATTCAAGCTCAAGAGGAAGAAACTCTCAGTCAAGTATCAGACTGAAATCGAGAAACTTTACTCGGAAACTGTAATTCCATCTAACTAAGAATGATCTTTATATAAATAAACAATGAATTTTGCTAATCTTTTCTCATTCAAATCATTTATTTACTTTATATCAAATTCAAATTAATGAAATTAAACTATTTTATCACAAATTATTGTTTAAAAATTAATTCACTCATTCTATATATTACAAATTTATCTTTAAAAACATAAGAAAATGCGATTTATTCATCGAAATTTTTTATTCAATGAATTACAGATTGATCATTCTAGTTTTGGCTATAGCTCAATGAGTAAATATAATAAAATAGTTCAAAATGCTTTGATTCGATTGTTTTAATTGAAATTTATGAATTAATTTAAAAACACAAAACTTTTACAGATTTAGATAGATAACAAAATGTAGATTATATATCTTCAATGATATAAAAATCTGGAAACGTGACATAAAAATATGGATTTTGATGCTCTTCTGATGAGATATAGGGTTCCACGGGAAGCCCTTCAGTTTAAGAAGAGGTTCACGAGGGATGACACACCACCAAAAAGGACAAAATTAGTCGCTTCTAGATATATCTCGCCAAAAAGAAAAGAATACGAACGAGAAAATGATAAAGATGACTTTCCTTTTGACATAAAACTACCATGGGCCATATTTTTCCTTCATATAAGCGAATTATCTCAATGGGCTACAGATCGAATTGATAAATTAATTGAATTATATCAAAAACAGTTAGAATTGCTACCATACGTTATAAATGCAAACAAAGTCGCGTATAATAATGCAAAATTTATAGATAAAAGAAGGCAAATTTATTATTGTTATCTTCTTTCTCTTATTAACGGCACTCCTGTTATTTCTCTGTCATACTTCAATGATATAGTAGCACTGACAAAGCTATGGCGCAATCGCGAAGAAAAATGGGTGCAAGAAAATCTAAAATATCCGATACAATGCTGCTGCTGTGAAGGATGCTTCAATTGGGCGTTGTATGGATCTAAATATTGCTTTTGGCACATATTAAAAGATGAAAAACAGCAATTATTTGAAAAATGTCCAAGATGCAATGGTCCTGTTATGATAGGCGGAAAAGACTTTTGTCGTGCGCACAAAGTAGCTAGAACGCATAAACCAATATAGATTGTTTGTAATTAAAATATTATTTTTGGAAAAATTTTAACATTTCATTGATTTAAAATACCTCGAGTAGCATTGATTTACATCTTCTGTGGTTATGTGGGAACATTTTTTATCTAATTTTCATTTTTTGAATTAATATTTAAAGACAGGCTGCTTTTTTATTGGAACTATATTTTTAAATATATCTCTGTATATAAATTAGTGGCAATCATATAACTATTATAGATATGTAAGGTATATACTATAGTATATATATCATAGTGTTTGATTCTGTGTCATCTGCTAACCATCCTAATAAATGCCAAATGATTTATCCTATATAGAGGCGAATATATCAATAAAGAAAATTCCATACATACTTATGTGCATGAAAACCATTATTAATCAAATATTCGCTTTGAATCCATTTGGATATAGATTACTTTTGAAATGCAATATTTCTTTAGGAATTGGATTATTTATTTTCATATAAGTATTATTACGAAAACTTGGAGATTGAGAATATTATTAAACAAGTTGTGCATTTGATTGCATGTTTTGCACTTTATATCACATTCACTTTGTTTATAAGATGAAAGATTGTAAACAAAGTAAATTCCAGTGAGCAGTGGACATTCTTGGAATGCATTATTCTCGATTGTGATTTTGTTTGATATGTTTGCATCAGCAATAATTTTGTCTAATCTAGGCATATTTTTAAATGCAGCTGTTCTTATTGTAATACATTGCTTAATATTACCGTAAAATGTTAATGTGTTCAAATTTGGGCACTCCATGAATGCATTATTTTGAATTTCACGTAAATTTATTGGCAGTTCTAATGATGTTCCATGATATCGAGAAAACATTTTTGTAGTAATTATTGTTAAATCGCTTGGTAATATCATACCTGAATATGTTCCTTCGAATGAAGAATAACCATAAGTCTTACATTTGTCAATAATTATTTTTGGAACTCTGCAATAAGAAAAGCCGTAACTTTCAATATTTGAAACACTGCTTGGGACTATGATATTATTTGTATAATTGGCATTATAAAATGCAAAGCTTGCTATTACTTTAGTTGATGGATGAAAATTGATTTCTTTTTCATATATAAATGGGGACCAAAAAAACTTTGCGAAGTCATATGAATACAAACATGACTCATATAATTTATAGTTTTTGTTTGATTCATGTAATTTGATCTTTTTCAACGAAGGGACTTCAGCAAAGCTTCCCCATGTTGCCGTCAGATTTTCAGGAAGAAAAATTTCTTCAATATTGGTAAGTCTAATACAAGAAGGGCCAATATTTTTTAATTGACTGTTCTCATTGATAATAAAGGATTTTAAATTTGTACATTTTTCGAATGGACCATGATAGTAAAAAGGATTATCATAGTATCCAGAAATAGTTTTAACAGAAGAAGGAATGGAAACTTCGTTAGATAAAATGCTGCTATATCTATTGATTGGAGCGTTTCAGGAAAAATGATTGACGAGAGAGAACTTTCAGCGAATGTTGCAATGCTAATTAATTGCAATTTGGGACAGTTTGATAAATCAACACTCATTAATTTTGAAAATCTGTAGAAGGTACCAATGCCTAGTGATATTATATTACTTCCAATTGGGAAAATGATTTGCTCGAGTATATTTCGCAGATTCGATAGAATTTGATCTTTAATAGCATAATTTACAGCGACGGAATCTTTTATCTTTTCGACATTTGCTGGGATTTCGAGTATATTCGTTTCTGTAACGCCAGTAATGACTTTATTATCATCAGACTCATACGTTATATCGTATGATATCAACCATAATATCAGTTTTTTATTTCAATATCTGTCACTTTTATGTCAAATACAATATAATAATCAATTCAATTTTATAATCACAAATTTGTAATGTTTCTATTTCAGTGTTATGCTTCATCATGTATTTACTTATCATAATTAATAAGTGCTCAATATAAATTGAGCAATAATATTGATGTACTTTACCATTAATAGAAACAATAATACAAAATGGGGTGAAATAAAATACAAAATAACCAGATATTGAGATATTTCAGGAGTTTCTGATAGGTAGAATAAGCGTCCAATTATTCTGGATGTAAAATATCTGTTTTACACTTTCTGAGAATTTTGATGATATTTAGAGCATCATGACCCAACATAAAAGCGTATCTGATTCAAACAGCATCCAATTTTATAATTTTCCACTCAAGTTGTGTTTTTTTTTTTGACGGAGATTTCGTGAAAATAGAATCATTTATAAAATCCATAAGTTAATAAACTGCACCATAATCTTTCAACATTTTTACGATTTCATGATGGCCATATTTTGAAGCATAAATCAAAGCCGCATTGTTGTATTTGTTTTTTTATGATTGCATATATTCCAGGAACTGTGAGAAGGAGTTTGACAACTTCATGATAACCTTTTTGTGAAGCTTTAATCAAAGCTGTCCAGTTGTCTTTTGTGTTGAGATTTATTGATAAAAATAAACTTACATGACAAAAAAAGCCCTGACAATAAATCAAACTTACATGACAATAAAACAAAATTACATGACAATAAAGGAAAATTACATGACAAAACTTTAGTTAACGTACAGTAAAAAAATTATGAGCGTTTCGACTGAAGACTCTTCACGAGCATCTGAAGTAGTCTCACGAATATACGCTAAAAGACGAAGAGAATTCATATCATCGTTAGAAAAGGTGCTACAAGCAGTTGCCTCCGATAAAATCGTTCGACAAATGTTATCATCACAAACGTCAGGACAGTTTATAACAAAAAGAATCGAAGAATTGTTTTACCAAATAATAACAGACGATCGAGAAGTGTTTATTTCTAAAATTATGGAAAAACTCACAGCTTACGAAAATGTATATCGCGAAGAATACGGAGAAATGATCAAAATACTCGGAAATAGGATATTGTCAGTCTCTGATGCCCAAAATGCAGGCGCTTTGTCAAGAATGAGACACATTCAAACTTTAATTGCCCAAATAACCGATTTACAAGAAGAAGTAGCAACACTTCGACAAACCACAGCCGAATACGAGGCAACAATCAAGGAATTAATGAAAACGCGAAGGTTAACGTTGTTCCATGATTTACTCGACGACACTTCAAACCACATCTATGCGGAAATCGATATTACACAGCTGGACCAAAAGGTACGCGAAATGCAGAAGGATTCTGCTTCAGTAACTGCTATGATCGCGAATATGAAAATAGAGTTCCACAAAATGCTTTCTAAGGCTTCGCAGTCATCACGCGATGCTATTTCCATGCTAAAGCAGCAAATCGAGGACACGCAGAAGAAATATTTCCAGGAAAACGCAAAAGTCGAATCAATTCAGAAAAAGTATGATAATCACGTCCCAAAGCTTCAAAAGGAGCTGCAGAATCAAGCAAATGAGATAGAAACACTCCATACAAACTTGGCAGCCAAAACTAGAGAACTTAAAGACATGAAATCTAAAAATATCAAAGCAATCTCAGTTATCGATCAAATGAAGCGTGAACATGATCAGCTGAATGCTGATCTTCAAGAACATGTTCAAACAATCAAAGAACTCTCTAAAAATAACACAAATCTTGAAGATGATCTAAACAAAACAAAACGAGAGCTTTCAAAGACACAAAAATCAGTTAAACGCATCCAGGAACAACTTGAAGAACAGCAACACGAGAATGATGAACAAAAAACACAAAATGCAGAATTGCAATCTCAAAATAATCAATTTTCTTCTAAAATCAAGCAATTAATACGTGATTTAGAGAAACAAAAATCAGAAAATGAGACTCTTACTCATGATTTGCAGACGAAAACAAATGAATATAAAGATTCTCAAGAAAAATTAACGAAACATAAGACAGCGAACAAAGAACTAACAACTAAACTTAAAGAAGTCACAGAAGATTCCAATACGAAAGCAGAAAAAATCGCAGATCTCGAGCAAAAACTCGATAAAAAGACTCAAGAAGCTGCAACTCTCGGAGAAAAACTTTCTACTAAAACAGCTGAACTAGAAAAGACCAAATCAGTTGGTGAAGATGTACAGCACAAGCTCGAGGAGAACATTGCTGAAGAGAAGCAAAAGAATGAAAAACTATTAAGAATAAACAGTAACAATGAAAAGAAGATCGAAGACCAAAATAATCAAATCAACGAATTAGCGCAAAATCTTGAAGCAGCAAACAAGTCAATACAGCAGCTTAAAGCAGATTCCAAGCAAGAAGCAGCCACACTCAACGACAAAATCTCTAAACTTGAAGAAGAAATTGGTAATTACAAGAAAGAAATTTCCGACAAAAACCAGATCAACGAAAATCTCCAGAAGAACTTAAACGAGACAATTTCGCAAAGGAACGAATTGAAGTGGAAAGTCGACGAGCTTGAGGATGAGATCAGTGAAAAGAACAACAAAATCGAGGAGGCGAAGTCTTCGATTGCTGCAATGCTTCTCGACAAAGAAGTTGGAAAGACAGAATCACAAAATCTTCACGCAACACTTGAAAAGGTAACACAGCAAAATGAGGAGCTCGGCAATGAACTTCGCAGGCAGAAGAAGGCCAATGAGAAGCTCACTGAGCAGAATGAGCAATTAAATAATCAGCTCAACACTCTAAGAGGAGATTCAACAAATCTTACACAAGCTGTTGAAGATGCGAACGATAAATTATTCAAATCGAATTCTATGAACAAGCAGCTTCAAGCACAGCTTTCTCATCTATCAAATGCTGCAGCAGACTTGTCTTCAATTCTTTCCGCATTGACATGCGGCAATGTTAAAGACGCTCTTCAAGAAATCAACGAAATGAAGAAGTTCACATCTTTGCTGAAAGGAGTCTGCAATCTCATTGATATTGATCCAAGAGATGAAGATGCATTACAGCGTGCAACAGATATATCACGAAAGCTCTCTTCATTGTCACAAATTGAGAAATTATTAAGCACAGATGATGCTGTTTTATCCGTTAAACAACTTTTAAACGACACCGAAAAAATATCTAAAATTGCAAGATGCAGGCCAGGCCAGAATCTCTTCGACGCAGTACAAACATTTGTCACTGGATTCGACAAATGCTGCGAGTTCATCAAAGACGTCGTTATTTCTTTGTCATCGTCAATTTCTCCGACAAAAATTGAAGTTCCGCTCAGCGATGCAAGGGCTGATGCAGTTCTTCAAAGCATCAGAGTTCTCATCAAGCAAAATGCTGATGATAGAGCAAATATAGACTCCTTGCTATCAAAGGCTAGAAGCGTGGGCTATGATGGCAGCGATTGCTTGGAGGCTGCGATATTCATCGCAAGACTCAAAAGCGAGCAAGAAAAGCAGTTATTGCTTGAAGAAATGAAGAAGCAAATTGATCAGCTCAAAGAACATATAAGAGTTACAGAAGAAGCTCACAAAAAAGAACTTGAAAAGAAGAACAAGGCAGTGGCTGATTTGAAGAAGACAGTTGTACAACTCACAGAAAAGAATGTCAGAGAAAGAGACGAATGTCAGGCAAGAATTGATGCATTCGAAAGTGACATTTCTAATCTCAAGCTACAGTTGCAAGCAGAAAAAGACTTGAGAAGAGAAATAGGAAGAATCGGACAAGGAATTACAGCCGACAAAGCAGTCCTGAAATCCAAATTATCTGCCCAAGAATTCAGGTTTTTGGAGTTCATAGAAGGAGTAATGATGAAAGAGAAAGAATCGCGTGAAATCAACGAGAAACTCAAACGCGCACGCCAAGAGAATCTTCAGGTATGAAAGGAATAATTGTTTTATTAAAGATTTGTTTATTTATTACTACTAATTATTGATAATATTTTTCATAATTTTACAAATTCATTTTAGAGAATAAAAACAATAATGATCAACATGTAGCATCTAATTATCAATAAAAAATGCTTCAAACTTCAAATTAAATTTATTTTTTATGCAACAATGTTTTCAGCCTTACCTTGCAAATAATTGACTTATATATGTGCATTAGACATATATGGATTGAGATAATTCCAACATTTTCTTATTGAGATAATTCGCAAATTGAAGAAATGACATTGAGATAATAAAGCAAATATATTCTTTTCAGTTATTTAAATATATTTTATTCATGGTTTTATCACTATTTATTATGACCGATTATCAAGATAAAACTAAAGATAAAGAACTTCTTATTAAGAAGTATCTTTATATCGCAGAGCAAGTAAATCTACTGAAACAAGGAACAAATCAAGATTTTCTTGACTATATCCAAAAATTCGGCGAATATTCGGATCAACAGGAAAAATCTTTAGAGCAATGGAGAAAAAATGAAGTAAAATTCTCGGAAGATGAGAAAGAAAACTCATTAAAATGTTGCAACAGCGATTGCGAATACTATGAAAATCAAATCGAAATTAGATATAAAGAATACCTCCGATTTCGTGCAGATATATTAAAGAAATACTTTCCACAATGCTATGAAAACTTTACTACAGGGAATCCTACAATATTCGAAAATCTCAAAGATGTCAAATCATATTTTGAAGGAGTTTCATTGCCAAATTATCAACAAAATACATCACCAAAATTAACACCACAAGAAATACTCACAGACTCCCAAGAAATTGCAAAACATAAATTTCAAGCTTCGAAAGAATCAATTGTTGTTAATGAAAAAACATACAGAATAGGTGATATAGTCTCACTCAAAGTAGATCCTGATATTAGAGCTCATATCATGTTTACACATCCAAATGTTGTTCTTGCAATTGATGGAGAGACTGTAACTCTATCACAGAAGAAATTTTCAGAAATAGTTTGTTAATAATCACTAATATTATATAAATTCGAAATAACAAAAAGCATTTTTTTCTCGTATTCACATCGAAAATGATTGTTTCAGATGCTATTATGAGTCATGATAACATGGATTTCTTTATATGTTCATATACGATTATATTTTTTCAATTACCATGATATTAGTACATATGCCGATGAAAATGAATGAAAATTCTCAGCACATTTGCTTTTTGAAGTACAACTTTTTCGTGTTTTGAAGCAAAAACTCAGAAATATAACAAAAATAATTAAACAGCCATTTCGACAGCTTTTCCAGTCATAACTAGTTTTGTCTAGTTCTCAACACGTTTGTCTGCGCATTTTAATATGATTATTATTTTTTGACAATTATAGTTTACATTTGACATTTCATTATTTACAAAATCTATTGATGTCTTCGACAACAGCAAAAGTTTGGGCTATAAGTGATCCACATCTTCCAAGTTCCAAGAACAAACTCATGGAACAGTATGATCCTGTATGGAAAGACCATCCAAAGCGCATTTTAGAGAATCTTCAAAAAGTTGTTGGACCGAATGATGTCGTTCTGATACCAGGAGATATATCATGGGCTGATAAGATAACCGAAATGGAAGAAGATTTGAAATTACTCGCTGCTATTCCTTGCAAAGTTATTATTTCAGAAGGAAATCACGACAGATGGGCATCAAAAGCTAGTGCACTTAAGGATTTACCACCAAATGTTACATGGACAGTTGGAAAAATGCAGAGAATTGGAAATCTTGCAATTGTTTCCCAAAGATTATGGGATATTGAGGGAATATTCCCATGGCCAGGACACATAGCTTCAAAGGGTGCAAGTGAGAAGACTCCAGGACGAGAAATCAATAGACTCGAAACTCAACTTAAGCTTTTACCACAAGATAAGGATATCATTCGTATTCTTATGGTCCACTTCCCACCAGTTGCTTTCGACGGTTCACCAGGAATCCTCACTGAGATGATTAACAAATATAATGTTGATTATTGCATCTATGGCCATGTTCACGGACAGAAAGAGGATCCTAATCTGAAAGCCCATGATTGTGTCGTTGGATGCACCCATTTTTACCTCACATCATGTGATTGGCTGAAAATGATTCCAAAAGAGATTTGTGAATTCACTCCATCTGCATAAAATAGTTCATTTATGTTGTATTTTTTATTTACATTATTCAATTCTTCATTATTTAATATCAAATATTATCTTTTAAGGATAGTACTAAATTTTTATAATAATATATTAAAGGTTAGAGGACACCATCATTCATTTCAATGCTGGCATCATCATCAGCAAGAAATACAGTATCGATCAAATTGAATTTCTTGTCAAACTTGAAGACATAAGCGCCTCCATTTGGAAGAACCTTTTCGCTCATGATTTGTTGGCCGGTGCGCTTTTGTAAGTATTTCTTAAGTACGCGTTGAACGTTACCGTGAACTACAAGTAGAACACACTTTCCGTTCATCAGTCTTGGTACAATTTCATCCACGAAGAATGGCTTTGCCCTTTCCCACATCATATCAATTGATTCTCCGTTTGGAATGACTCTTGGATCCAAGTTCTTGTATTTTGGTACATTTGATGGGTTTTCTTGTCCAGGATCGCAAGGAGGAGGTCTGAAACAAGTGTTATTCATCCAAGTATCAAGTTCTTCCTTCGTCAATCGTTCTTGTATTTTGGACTTGTTCATTCCTGTAAGGGCACCAAAGTGGCACTCGTTTAATCTCCATGATTTAACAGTTTCGATGTGCATCTGATCAAGTCCATCGAGAACATACCACATTGATCTGATAGCACGCTTCAGGTATGATGTAAAACATACATCGAAGTGAAATCCGGCCTTTTTCAAAATCTTTGCAGCAATTTTGGCGTCTTCTATTCCTTTTTCAGTCAAATCTGTATCATACCAACCGCTGTATGTACGATTAAGGTTTGAAAAAGATTCTCCATGGCGAAGAACGACAAGTGTTGAGAAATGATCCGGATTTGATTTGGTCATATAAATTTTTGACACTGTCAATTTTTTTTTGATCGAACATTCTTTACATGTCAAAATTTTACAAAATTTGTGACAATATCAATTTTTAAAAATTAAGCAGTTTTACATGTCAAAATTCTTCCAATTTTTTTGACAATGACAATATAGATGCGGTGTCAGACATTTCTCAAATGGCTTTGCCCCATATTCAAAATATAAGTAGGTATTCCTACAATGATAAATTTAATAGGGATCCAACAGATTTTCCTTCACCCAAATTTCTTCTGTCACCCTCCTCTATGTCAATTTTTTTTTAATTTAGCATTTTTTACATGTCAGAATATTATTAATTTTTTGACAGTGTCAAAAATGGGATGCTATAGTAGTGCAACCACGGCAGATTTCGATGAAGACATGTTATTCCAATCTTTACCATCGGAATCGAGTCTTGAGACTCTAAAAAACACACGAAATTCAGGAAATATCAAACAGAGAATCGAATATCTCAAACATAACTCAAAAGATTTAGCCAAAATGTCACACAAAGATGTTAAAACATTGGAAGCTAAAGTTGTCTTAGTTATTTGTGAAACAGTGAATCCGAAAACAAAAACTCAATCTATTGGACCTATTAATGATTCAATATTGACAGCTAAATGTGTTACATCTCATGGATTTACTTGTTACACATTAGTTGATGCACAATTACCGATAATACTCACATGGGTAAGAATATTTATGTCAAAAGTTCATGAAAATCTCATTATTTTCTATAATGGATTTTACGAATCTTTGGATGATACAGGTAAGAAAGTTAATCTTGCTGCTTATGATCAATTATTTAAATTTAGTAATCTTGTTGATTCTCATACATCATACAAGCTTCCAAACTCCAGGTTATCAGTTTTTATAGATGCAGAGCCACTTAATGAGAATAATTTTACTATTGAAGGACTTAAAGTAAAATCGAAAACTACATTCTTCTTAGCCAAGCCAAATACTTTTATTGCATATTTCGTTTGGAAGCAGCTAAAGATTAACAAAGAAATTAATCTCAAAGATTTAGTTGATTCAATCAATTCAGCCGTGGAGCAATATGAGGGCCATTTGTATTATTCAGCCGCACCTGATGTTGACACGGGAAAAGCCTTTTTGGCGAGTTTGTAAACATACTCTTTGTTTTTGTGAAAATGGAATATCAAATTTAAGATTCAAAATATCCTTAAATGCAATATTTGTTCGAAATAGCTTCAATAGCTAATATCAGACAGAGTTCATCCTTCTCACAGTTGTTACAATAATTTTTTTTGCATCACAAATCTGACATGTAAATACATTTTTTAACAATAGATTTAATAGCTACTATCAAATAGAGTTCATATTTCTTACTGTTATTGCTTCATTCTAATAAAAATCTGACATGTAAATTTTAATTCAATTTACCATATAATGGCTTATATATTCATTTTTATCTATAGCCCCAATAGCTAATATAAGATAGAGTAATTACTCCTAATTAATAAATCTGACATGTAAATTAGATTTTTATCAAAAGTGTCGATAAAATTCCATATTAAATCATTGATCATATATTATTATGCAATTTTTTTACAAATATTAAAAATTTATGCCAAATAAATATCAAAAAATTTTAAAATCTGACATGTAAATTTATTTTGTATATCAAAAATGACGATGGATTTCCAAAATGAATCATTTATTATTTAATATTATAACATTTTTTGCAATTATTAATTTCTTATCAAATTTTTTGAGATATATTGTTATTTTTTAAATAAATATAAAAAGCAATTTGCATATCGAAGGAGGATGATCACATAAATTTGACACGTAAAATTCCATTCAAAAAGTATAACCTTTAAAAATTAAGAACTAAATAAAATTGACAGTGATATATGAAATGTTATCAAGTGAATAAATCATTGTAAATCGTTGATTGCATACCAAAAACATGCTTGATCGATAATACCGAAAAATTGGGAAAAAGAGGATGATTTAAATTCGATCAAAAATGATTTCGTTCCTATAATTTAGATATATGATATATCCAAAGAAAAATTTTTGATAAGTTTACAAATTCCTTGAAGAAAAAAATTTATAAATTTAAAAATGTGCATATATCCATGTAATAAATTGATTGCCGGCCAGAAAAATTTTAAATTTTCTGATGGGCGGTGGAATTCAACTTATCTCGTCGCCGTACGACGCCTATCAGATAAATTCAACCACACAGACATGTAACCAGAGTTTTGGCTGGTTCTATATACACATATTAACGAATTTGACGGATTTTGCACCAAAATTTGGTTATTCTACCGACGCAATATTTAAAGTTTCGAATATGGTGTATCCAGACATCTATTACTCCTACTTAAATGAAATAGAATATAACAGAATCAAAAATATTGATGGTGTCAAAACATGGTGCAAGACAAAAAACATATCTAAGCGTATATTATCATTAGAAGGTGAAAACTACCTCGTCACTGCATGTGCAAATTGGAATCTTTCATTAAAATATCAGTCTTTAACAGATAATCTCTTCGTAGTCAACAATTTAACAGATACTCGTGTTTTAGATAGAGACCCATGTGTTAGTTCATACAAAATCGCACCGAAATTTCAACTCAATAACAGATATTCAGTGGGCTACATTTTAAGTGACGAAAATTACTTGAGATATAATGATATGGGCGAATATATAGTAAATAGAGAGCTCCACGATAAAGGTTTAAATGGCCTGGGCCAAATTATAACAATTGGTGATACGGGTGTGGATTATAATCACGAATTTTTCCGTGATCCCACACAGAATATTCTACAGAGTGTCAATAAAACAAACCTCAAGCATCGCAAAATCATTCGTATTGAAGCTTACAGTGATTATTACGATTACGCCAACGGACACGGCACACATGTCGCCGGATCTGCATTAGGGGAGGCCTACACCAACGATAGCTATATATCGCAGTATAACGGAATTGCACCGAAAGCTAAATTATATATGATCGATATGGGATATGCTAACATTACAAGCGATTTGAGCGCAACACCGAATTATAGGGATGTTGTAGCCAACATGAGAGCAATGGATTCTGGAATATACTCAAACAGCTGGAATTTCAATGAATATTCTTACGAATATACAAGTATGTTCGATGAACTCGCATATAACAACTCCGATATATTATTTGTCTTTTCCGCAGGCAACGTTTACGGGCCGATGACTGTCGTTTCACCTGGCGATTCTAAAAACGCGCTTACAGTCGGCATGACCGCTAAACCGAGCTCATTCCACTTCGAATATCCACTGTATAGAGCCTATAAGTTCACTGGAGACACATCAGACAAGATTCCGCTGATCGGTACTCCAAATTACAGTGCTCCTTACTTCCCTATGACTCCGAAACTGAAGACATACAAAAATGTGCCACTCACTTTCGATGCGCCTAAAGAGGGTTCAGCCTATTTTACGACTGGAGACCCCTGCACTGAAATTAAAAAGGCAATTGAAGCGAAAGCCTCCATTTTCATCTACACGGGAGATTCATGTGTACTAGATGCACCTATTAATTTAGTTTGCGCAAGGATTGACCAAAAATTGGCCCCAATTATTCAATCTTGGACAAAAGTCAGCATAGAAGCTGATTTATTGGTTGGATATGATATCTATGCTCATCCTTATTCATCGCAGGGCCCATGTTTCAATGGAGTAACGAAGCCAGACCTTTCTGGTCCAGGATATAATCTTATTTCAGCAAAAGCACGCGCAACAGGCGATAGTATGGATGCTTTATCAGAGAAAACAGGTACATCTATGGCTTGCCCACTCATTTCAGGCTCAGCTGCCCTTGTTCGCCAATGGTTTATGAATGGAAATTATAGAGGAATCACAAAACCAAGTTCCAGCCTCATCAGAGCAGTTCTCATCAACTCAGCAATCCAAATCTACCAAGGATTCTTCCGTACGCCAGCTTCTGGATATGGCGTCCCTTATATTTCACGAGGACTTGGCATGAAAGAGCTTAAACACTTCTTCCTTGATAGAGTTCCGCTGAAGTCAGGCCAGTTCCACACATATAGAATCATGACAACGAGAAAAACAAATCTTTCGATAACAATGAGCTACGTTGATAGGGCAACACACTCCAATTATGTATTATTCGCTGATTTCGGTATTATTCTCGAGAAACCAGACGGAGAATTCGTTGTTTCGAACAATCATACTGATATTGCAGACGAAAGCCTCAGTACGAACGAGAGAATTCTCGTAATGGATGCTGATATTGGTGTCTACAAGCTCTACGTGTATGCAAATAAATACGGAGATAATTACGTCGAAAGTTATTCTCTTGCGATTTTGGGTGGACTTTCTTCATCATCTGTTAAACTTATCGACAATGAACAGAGTTTATCCACATGTTCATCTAATATATATGACGAAAACGGCCGCTGCCAGTGCGTTGAAGGCACAAGAGGCTTCATATGTAGAGAGAAAGTTGAAACACTCCCATACAATGTTTCTGCTACAAAAATCATCCAGCCTTTGCAGTATTCATGGTTCTCTTTCACAACAGCTGCAAAGACAGACTATTCAGTATATATCAGTGATTTATCTCACAACTATTTCCACGCTTGTTTGTGTCCGACGACTGACTTGAACACAGGCTGCTACTGCAGGATGTCTATCTTCGAAGCAAGGCTCGGCAAGTTCTTTACTGAGAATGAGACGCACTCATATATCGCTGTTGCTCCAATCTCACAGAACCCATCGTTAACCAGGTTCTACATCGGTAAAGACATGGACAACACGCCAGCATCTCATGTTACTTTGTTGCCGGGACCAACAACAGTTCAGCCTGTTTCGTTGATCACTTCAAAGAGCACAAACTCAGGTACTACTACCATTATATTAATATCGTCAGCATTTTGCGCGTTACTTGTCATTGTTTGCATTGTGATAGTCATCGCAGTGTCGAGGAAGAGAAGACAAAGAGTCGAGGACAAAGACCACACTGATGAAGATGAGCAATATGAGTACGAAGAAGAAGATTACGAGCACTCTGAGCACGAGGAAGACTACTCATCATCGCAAAGCGTATCCATCGATGTCTCCAAATCAACATAGAAATTATAATATATTATTTTTGTTTGTATAATAGCTAAATATGTTTTATGTATTTAGGAAAAATTCACATTTTTTTTTTCAAAAAACTTTATTAATATTTGCTATACTAAATTAGCACTACTAAATCAAAATTTATAATAAATTCCAAAAGAGCCGTCATCATTTGTAAAATAAACAAATTTCAAAACTTCGAACTTTCCTTATAACCAGCTGGATTTTAATCTCTTATCCAATTCCTTCCACAAGTTTTCATATTTTCTAAATATAGGATTATTGTCACTCTGTATAATGAAGGCCGTTTTAATTTATTTTTGATGATTTGTTCTGTGATAGATTGCGAGTTATATGCAGATGGTTGGATTACAAATCTATAAAGATAGTTTACAATAAATGAAAAACAAAGAGTTTCTCATGAAACAGTTAAACAAAAATATAACAAAAATGTTTGAATTAGTCTTGGTTAATCAAGCTTTGTTTCAAATAAGGGTTGGATGCTGCAACAGCATGTTGATCCATCATGTAAGGATGCTCAGTGCCGTCATCCTGTGGATTCTCTCCGTCGAGGTCATCCAGTGAGTCGCTGTGGTGCTGGTTGTCTACTGCATTGATTGGATCTGGCCTTGGTGGCGCAAGATTGCCGTTGAGTGGAGTCTGTCCCTGGTCACCGTTGAGCTCTCTGTCGATCCTCCTCCTCACGTAGTGCATGACACCGCAGTAGATCAGCATGATTATGACAATCGTTATGAATATTATCAGCAAAATCGTTGACAGCATCAGAACGAAGCTTTTGTCGTCCTTCTCAAGTGGAGCATAAGAGTTGTACAAAATCGCTGGTCCTTGCGGCGGAAGAATTGTCGCTGTGAAGTTCAGCAGTATGTCATCACTGTACATATCTGAATATCCATTTATTATCCATTTCTCGCTATTCTGGCTTTGAATCGATGAAATGAACATAACTGATTTGACCATATCTAAGTCTCCACTTCTTTTCACTGCCGTGAACATCTGCACGCGATCTTTAGTTGGTGTGAAAGCCATTATATAGTCTGGCCCCGATAGCTTTGTGTCGATTTCTAACTGTGTGAAGTATGGCGACAGGAAGAAATAGCAGATGTTTTGGTTAGGCTTCATTGTGATGTTTCTGCTTCCGTCTTTGTCAATTGATTCCTTCGACGCGAAGAACCTGTAGTAATAAACATTGGACAAAGCCAGTCTGTTGCACATAACGTTGTTAATGTTTTTGTTGTAGGCAACAGTGAAATAAACAATATTCGACGGACAAGAAATTGAAACTCTGCCGCTAGATGGTAAATAGACACCATATGTATTATTAGCAGGCGAGAATGTTCCAATCATTTCATTTGTTGCTCCTAGATAAGCTCCAGCGCTGTAGTTCTTGTTGTGGACAACGCAAAACATGTTTTTGCCGCGTAAGTCAATCATAATCGGTAGAGAATTCGAATAAACTTTGACGTCGCTGAATGTATTGACTGTCAATGAAATTAAACTCTCTTTGTATCTTTCGCTTGCTGTTATTTCTCTTGCTTTACCATTTGTGCGTAAAGTCATATCATATTGGAAAGAATCTGTAGTATTTTGATCGAATTCAACTTTGACGAATTTTGCTTCTGTTTGGAATGAAGTATGCAGCGCGAAAGCGAAGAAGTTGGTTGATACAGTCAGTGAGTCGCTGTAAGAATATGTTCTAGAGCCTTGTGAGAGAATATATAAATAATCCATTTCCCATCCAATATTAAACGATGCTTGGATAGTTCTGACATCCATTGATGAGTATATATACAGAATCTTTTCTTGGCTTCCAATAATAAGCTCCTCAAAACTGGAATACAAAGGATTTATCAAATTATAAGCTTCTCCTTTAGTTGTGATGTGAATCTTAGAATATGTGTTAGGAAAAATCGTTACAAGTACATTAAATGTTTCATCTGGCGAAGTTTGGTTGCAAATGATCTGACCAGTTTTTGTTCCGAAGTCAAACAAGCCTGTGAACTTGATACTTTCGCCATCGACGATAGCAGTCTTCGTTACATAAGTGTCATCGTGGATAAGAGCAGCCATTGGTGATTTTATGTTAATTATGAAATTCTGGCCTATCTTGAGCTCAAGAATTCTCTGACTAATGCTAGTTGCACTGATAACAAGTGGATGATTACTATCTCTCAAGTCACCAGCCATCAAAAGGAATGGTTTAAGTGTATCTGCGAATCTGCACCAAAAATTCGATGTTTGAGAGGTAGATTGAAGTCTTATGCTAACTTCTTTGGCCATAGATGTCTTGTAGTGCATAAGAATTGAGTTTATCTGATTAAATTTAAGAGTTTCAACAGTTTGCGTAGAATTTCTTCCGACATAGACATCAAATGAAACATTCACTGGTCCTTCAATGTTTATAGGCTCTTTTGTGGATACGAATATGCACATATCATAGGTAGTTTTATTAATTTTAATTAAATTATTCGTAAAATCTGAATAGAGGAGAACACTCTCACACTCAATGTCATTGTGAACGATAGCTGAGAACGAAATATATTCGTGTCCGGCGTTTCTTACAATAATTCTGCCATATTCAGGACCAAATGCAAAAGCAGGTTTCTCTGCAGAAATATAACCATATGATTGGGACTGAGAGAGGATTTCTATTGTGCCTGGGAACGTGTGGAAGTGAATAACTGTGTAAGTTGGGCAATAAATTAAAACTTTTTCGTAATTTAACATTGTTGATATGAAATCGTATACTCCTGATACCAGGTTGATGACATGAAGTCTATTTTCAACGAAAACTGATGAGAAATAAATAAAATCTGTTCTATAAGAAATTGCATCAGTTATTGTCGTAGAAGCAAGTGGTTTGATGCTAACTGAGAAAGTAGAATCTGGTTCTGTAACCATAATAAGCTTTAATTGATTCGTGTCGATTATTTTATCGATTTGTTCGGTTGTTCCTGTAATTTCGTAGTTCTGTACGTTAGGAGATGTAAAAATGAAGCAAATGTTGTTGTTATTGAAGATCGTAAAGTTAGAATAAGACCTCTGAACATTTTTATCAATTTCAAAAGTGTCTGTTGATATTGTCGATAGTACAAACAGCTTGCATCTGAGCATCTTTTGGTTATTATCAGGAATAATCAACGAAAAATGAATTTTTGGGAGATCGCCTGATTTTTTGATAAAAATCGTGCCCGTTTTATTCGTTAATGTAACGAAAGTCTGTGTTTTGGCATTGTATGTTCCTAAAAATACTTGATTTGAATCGAATAAATCGACAGAATAAGTTGTGACATTATCGTGAATTATAAAAGTTGTGTTGGAGTATTTTAGAGGAACCTCGAGAACTTCAGTCTGCGACATGTCATATTCATAGTAACCTGACTTAGTGTATGAAAATGTTGTAGAAAGAAGTTGTAAAGCGAGGAAATTTCTCATGAGAAAAAAATGATCGAGAAAATTTTTAAATTTTTTGCGGAAAACATTCATATATGCATTTAATATCTATTCTCTCAAAAATCTGTTGGAAAGCTGTAAACATTTTACATGACATAAATCTTCATTTACACGTCACAATTATCAATTACATGCCAAAATGAATCTTTACATGACATATTGTAAATATTTGACATGTAAAATTGATTTACTTATCAAAAAATCCGTCAAGTCAAAATGAAAAATTGTTATATTTATCTTCTATTATAGGATTCTAAGATTTCTAATTTTAATTGAAAAGTACCGGTGATTTATAAACTATTCAAAAATTGAAAGAATTACTCTTGTTGACAAAGTTTTTTAGATTGTTGAGTTGGTGGGATTCTCTATGCTTAATAACATGTTTTAATGGTGATACTTCAGTTGTGCATAAATCAGCCACTTTACAACTGGTCACTGCAAACCATTAAATAAACAGGGGATGATTAATACTCGTGAACTGGAAATTAACTCCAGCAAGTGTACTAGAAATCTAATATGCAAACCAATAAACGTATTATGTACCCTTGAAGCTAATCAGCTGATCGAACAAATTTGTCAATCTGACATTGTAAATTATCAATTGTCAGATCTAATGATTTTGGCAAAATATTTGAAACTGTGCTTAGAATGTTAAATCAGATTAAGTGTAACTAATCAATATTCAATCCATTCCATAGTGAATCTATATTAGAAATATCATTGTGTTATAAAATAAATTCGAGATTAAATTCAAATAAGTCATAGATAATCAAGATGTTTGCTATCTTTTTTTTCCAATCTATTCTATAGTTGTATTATATTATAAATATCATTGTGTTATGACTTATTTTTTATACTATGATATGAAGTCTAGTGAAGAATCGAAATTTTCGTGAAAATAGCAACTATCTAAACGATAATACATATCCAAACTAAATCATATGTTACTACTCATTGTTAAGATTATAGTCCATCAGCTAAAAATCAATAATATATAGTACCAAAAAAGTTAGCAAAATGTTAGATTATGAAAAATCTGACAAGTAAATCATAATAAAATGATCAGGACTTCATTAGAACCAGACCAGACAACTGTTAAATCCCTCGCATCTTACTTAATTCCAATTACTCCGGAAGAAGTTTTGTACAGAGAGTCAGGAGAGAGCCCTGTTTATGAAGCTGTTCGCGATTTTGCAACCATTTCTACAGGAATGTTCGTTCTCGGATCAGGATATGCAGCACTCAAGAATCTACCAGTTTTTAACAAAGGTGCTCCATTTTCTACAAAGAAAACTCTAAAAGAAGGTTTACAAATTGGACTTGAATTGGGAGCTCAAGCAGCATTGACAAATTTGTGCGAATCATCGCTTGCTATATACAGAGGACAACAGAGATTCTACGACCCAATCATCGCAGGAGCAGCTGTAGGTGCAACATTAAATTGCTATAAAGGATTTAAAGAAATGGGAATTGGGGCTTGCAAAGGTGCAGGACTTGCTATCTTCCTCGTTACTGCTGAAGCTGTTTCAGATCGTTTTTAATTTATCAAATTTAATATAAACCATAGAGATGTTTGTTTATTAACAAATTATTGTTATATATGTATAGAAGCCATATATTAAATAATATGAAAAACTAAATATTCCCCTGTTTTAATTTTCATGACCCTTTATTATTTAAATTGAATTATAATCCCCTTTTTAAATTTTCAAGCCCCTTGTTTTCCGTATTCAAATTATATCCCCTTTATAATTTTTCATAGCCCTAAATAAAAAAATGAAGATTAACATTTCTGCTCCATATAACCAAGTTTTGTATGTTTCAACAGACAACTACACTACAGTATATGGAGTGAAGGTGGCAATATCAAATATTTTGCGAATTGCTATTCAAAATCTTCATATTTTTAAGGGAAGTACTGAATTGAAAGATTTTCAAGTATGCTCAGCTTGTTTTCCAGATAAAAATGCAATAGTTAGTTGCCAAGTCATTGAATCTGAGTCGAAATTCAAATCAATAAATACTCAACTTCCAGAAAAATCGTATATATCATTCTTAAAGAATCTAGGATTCCCTGAAAATCAAATAGATGTTGCTTTGCTCTACGCAAATAACAATATACAGCATGCATTAGAATTATTAATCAACAGAGCAAATGTAATCATCGAAAAAACTACACATGAAGAAAATCCAAGCTATGAAAATGAAACCATACTCTCAAATTTCGAAATAAAACAGAAAGAAATTGAAGATAAATTTAATTTTGCCAATTCCAACTTTTCAGTTATTCAATCAATAGAATCATTATCTGTACCGGTTGATTCATCACTCAATCAACAGCTAATTGATGCTTATGCATCTAATCAAAATTCGAGAAAAGTTTGGAACGATTTACGCGAACAATTTCCACAGCTTTCTGATATATCAATAAAAAGGTCAATATTTTCGATGCTAGATGATATCAAACACCAAAGAGAAGTAAATTTTAAAATTCCGGAAACTCTTCTGAAAGATCCTATGTTCATGAGAGGTCAAACATCGAATACAAGTGAAATAATTATACCACATCCGCCTAAAGAAGTCATAAATATCGTCGAATTAACAGAAAATTTTATAAAATCACATAGAAATATTAAAGATTTACAGCAAAATTCATTTCAAAATTGCTCACAAAGCTATTTAGCATATATTCTTTACATTATTGCACGAAAATTAATGAAATTAAAAGTAGATGAAGATTGGGATTTCTCAGAAATTAGACTATTAACAGAAATAATGTACCCACACCTCAAAAATAGCTTCAATGCGACAAATATTCATAAAGCTTTATCAAGATCACGGTCAGATGAAAATATTAATAATGAAAAGATTTTAATTAAGTTTATTTTACTTTCATCACCTGTATATTCATTAATTCCACAAATTATAACAGTGCCACTAGAAATTAAAGATCCATCTTATCTAGATAATGGAATTCCTACATATCTTGATGAATTACTTGAGAAATTATCGAATAATGAAAAAATTATAGCTGTTATAGAAAATATGAACCAATTCCCACCACATCAGCCAATAGAACCTAATTTAACAGAAAATATTAATACAAATAACGTAGCAAACCATGCAGAAACGAATCAACAACTTACAAATACTCATCAGCGTGCACAATCACAGCCAGTACCTCCAAAAACAGCTACTCAGCCTGCACCAGCTGCAAATCCGCCACAACCTTCTACAAGACAGCAAAGTGAGCCAATTACAGAGCCACAGAAGCAGCCAGAGACACAAAATTCTCCAGAAGCCCCTCCTCCGCCAAAGAGAGGAAGACCAGGCAGGCCAAAAATCGAGTGGTTAAAAGAAGAAGACCAGATATTGATAGATGTAGTATGTGCAAACAACGACAGATCAGCCTACAACATGGCTTCATCGATGTTGCCGAGAAGGAAGCCTCACGCCTGTATCAGCAGGTTCAAAGAACTGACCGAAAAAATAATCAACAACGAAATCAACTATTTGCGAATTCCAGACAATTTCTTAACCTGCCCCAATGTAATGACAGCAACTGGACGACACGACAAGACTCAAAGCGAGCCTGTTAACACTAATAATAATAATTCCAAACCACGAGAATTAATCAAAGGAGAATTCACTGATCAGCAACTTATAGATATTATCGCGCAAACAATGACGAATAATGAACCAGACTTAGATGCTGCAGCTGCTTTGTTCGAGAGCCTCACTCCTTACCATTTATTATCTAAATGGGATGAGGTCTGTTTTGACATAAAATGCAATGGAAGAAAAGATCTAAAAATACCAGAAAAACTTCAAAATTACCTAAAACCGTTTGACGGAGAATATAAATACGAATTTCTCAAACTACCAGATGAGCCTATTAATGTATCAAGGCTCCTCGAGCAGTACATCATGAACAACTATGATCTAAACAAGACACACGACAGCTTCTCCGAATATTCAATCGGTTATATTGCTTATATTATTGTTTACATGCTGAACAAATACAACAAAAGATATAAACCAGAACCAACGTTTAAAGACTGGAGGCCAATAGAAGACAGGATTCTTTTAGAAATGATGTACAACGATGAGCCACTCAAAGACTATTCAAGGTACAACCCGTCTAAAACACAAAGACACATAGCAAACAGAAAATTATATATTTCCAGACTTTTATCGTCGAAAGTTTACAATTTGACAAATATTTTGCAGGCGTCAAAAGTTTTCAACATGGAAGATTCACAGCTAAATGAAGATTTTGTGCCCAAATATCTGCCTAACTTAGTCAAGGCAGCTAAAAACAATCACGTGATTGACGCAACGAAAGCAAATGATCCGCAGAATTTTGCTCTTAAAACAATATACACGAAACAAGATAATCAACTCATTATTAACAAAGTCGCCGAGAATATCAATGATCCCAACAAGTTCAACCTGATTGCTATATATTTCCCGGGAAGAAACGCGAGGGAATTGATTCAGCATTACAAATATCTACTCGAAGAATATAGGAAAGGAAATTTGAATGATTTAGTTATACCTGATTGTCTTAAGAACGAATTTGTTCCTGCTCAACGTTCTCCACCAAGACCAGCACCACCTCCTCCAGCACCTTCTCCACCTTCTCCATTTAATACTCAAATGCAAATTAATTTTAATGACGATAGGCTCGAATATCGTATTATCGATACATATTACAACAACCAATATGAGTTTAAGACAATAGACAAGGCTTACGCGATGTTTATTTTGAATTATATTGTAAGAAGATTTACTGGTCAATACGGACACTGGGATTCTAGCCAGGAAAAGATGCTATTCATGGCTCAGTTTATGAATAAAGACATTACGCCGCTTCTTGGCAACATTTCGATTGAAAAATGGAAAAATCGGTACGAAGTTCTTCCGAAGCTTCTCGCGGACCATAAAGCAACGATGATGATGTTTGCGGAGAAGTTGGCATCAGTTAAAGCAACAAGAACAGAAAATGAAGTAATTCCAAAATATTTAGTTCAAACACTCAATGAAACGATAGATCAGCACAAGAAGAAGGTTGTAGAACAAGTATCACTCACCAAACAAGGACTGCTAAACTTCGTTGCTCATCACAGACAATATATTGATGTTTGGGATCTCGCATATAACCATTTCAAGGTTATGTCACCGCAGGAATTCAACAAGAGCTATCACTCATTGATATATAATATCAAGAACGGCATAGCTAACGATTTAATTGTTCCGAATAATCTTATGCCTGATATTTATCCAAAATCGTACAAATATCCATCTCATCCCAAGGAAATGGTTGATATTAGAAAATGTGTGAAAGTTTATTTCAAGAATTTCGATTTTGATGATTGTGTCAAAGAATGCAAAGGCACAACTCACGGATATTTCTTGTTCATATTCACTTATATGACGAGATACTTCAACAGCAACAAAGCCTTCGACTTCAGCATACTTGAAGATCGAGTTATTTGCGAATTAATGGGATTAAATTATCCAACAAACAAAATCAATGATGTTCTTGATAAACATTCAGCAGAAGACATCGAGATGAGGATAAAGTACATCATAGAATCACAAGCTAACTTTGACAGAGTCTTCAACGACTTCAGCTCATTTGATTTCAACTTTTCTCTCGAGAAAGCAACATACAACTCTGTAGGAATTCCTTCCTATTTAGATGGAGTTGTTCACGCGTTCAGCCAATCCTACTTCAAGTCCGCACACAGGGCAAAGAAGAAAGCTGAGCAACAAAAGTCAAAGAAGAAACACGTCGAAGAAGAACAAGAAGAAGAAGAGGAAGAAGAAATTTCATCTGACGACGATGACTTTTCGTACGAAATTAAGTCTACTGGATCATCCGCTGTATCTTCATCATCACAAGAGGAAGAAGTGAAGCCGAAACCAAAGCCAGTCAACTTCAGCATCAAATCACAAGAACTCTCTATTAAGCCAAGCATCTCCGTCGAAACAATTCATGCAACAACTACTTCACCACACAATAATGAAGAAGACATCACGAAATATCTCGGAATTGAATCAAGCAGTCCTGTTCACAAACCACGCCTGGTGCCAATTGTTGTTAGCTCTGACTCGTCATCAGAATCAGAAAAACATGTTGACAATGAAACAACTAAAAAGACAAATAAATCAGAAACTCCAATTGTTGTTGATTCTGATTCATATTCGTATTATTATGACGAAGAACATGCTGACGTCGAAACTGAAACAACAGAAGATGCTCAGCAACCTCATAATGAAGAGAATCAAAATACAATTCATGAAGAAAATGTCTATTTAGAAGAAGATCATCAACAAACTAATGAAGAAACTTCATCTAATGTAGAGAATCAAGATTCAATTCATGAAGAAAATATCAAAACTGTTGATGACCATCAGCAAATTAATGAAGAAAAGACCCAAGAGAATGAAGAGAAAGCTCAAGATCAACTAATTAATGAGGAATTGTCATCGCACGAAGAAAAAATCAAAGAAGAAGATGAGCAACAACAAAATAATGAAGAAATGTCATCGCATGAAGAGGCTCAAAATCCTGCTCATGAAGATAGTATTCAACAAATCACTGAAGAAACGACTCAAGAACAGCCAACAACTGAAGAAGTTCAGAATGAAGATCAAGCCAATGAAGAGTCAACTCAAGCAGAACAAGCAGCTGAGGAAGCTCTAAATTACGACCAGCAATTCAATGAAGAGTCAACAACAGCTGATGATCAACTGTATATTGATCATGAGCAACAATTCGCTGATGAAGAAAGTATAGCAAACACGCAAATCGATGAATCAACCGAGCAAAATCACGATGAAGAAAACCAAGAAGATAACTCTACTATTCAAGAATCTCATGAAGAGAGTCATGTAGCAGAAGAACAGTTTGACGAAAACGAAACGAATCCAGAAAATCAGGCAACAGACCAACAAAACTTCACTGAAGATGTTTCCCAAATAAGTGAAGAACCGCAAAGTTACATCGAAAATCATTTTGCTTCAAACGAAGAGACACATGAAACACTCACTGAAGCCAATGATTACGAAAACGTTTCTATTGATCAAGATCAGCAAGAAACAGCTGCAGACGAAAATCAAGAAGAATTTCAGCAGTATAATGGAAACCAAGAGGAAACGCAAAACGATCATGAGGTTGAAAATCAAGAAGAATTTCAGCAGTATAATGGAAGCCAATATGAGGAACATCAGGAGAATGAAGTTGAAAATCAAGAGGATGTTCATCAATACAATGAAGAAGAAGAAGATAAGCCTGAAATTTTCTTTGTTGATACAGGATCTAACAACAGAGAAATATATGATCCACTATTGCTCGATACACAACAAGCTGACGAAAACGTTGAACATACAGAAGTGATTCAGAACGAAGTACAAACAAATGATGAGGAAAACAAACAAGAAACTTTCAATGAAGGATCGAATGATCAAGAAATCTTTGGAGACATTTCTAACGCGGAAAATAAGCAAAATGAAGAAAATGAAAACCATGTTGTATTTACTGAACAACTTGACATTCCAATGGATAACTCTAGCACGCCGCTTTTCACATTCCAAAATCCATTAGATCAAGAAGAAACTCAAAATCAAATTGAAGATGCTCATAATGATGATGCTACATATGAACAAGAGCAGACTCAAAATGATGATGTTACAAATGAACAAGAGCGGACTCAAAATGGTGAAGAAATTCAACAAAATGATGAATCAGTTGAACAGCAAAATCCAAATGTAAATGCCGAGAATAATGAAGTCCAAGTAACATACGAAGCTCCATTCGAAAATGAAGAATTCATAGACACGCATAATGAAGACGTTCAAAATCAGCAAAATGAAGAAAGTAATGATCAGAACAAGCAGAATGAAAATGAAGAAGATAAGAATAGCTTTGAGATAGATTCTTTGTCTTCAGTGCAGAGAGAAGATTTTGAACTCAGTGAAGACAGAGTTGAAAGCCAAGATGAAGACAACTTCAGGCCAGAACAAAGACAAACAACAGAAGAAAGCGAACACTCTCAGCACGAAGGAGCATCAGTTGATGAGATATTGAGAAGGATTCAGATGAATTTCCAGAGCAATGACTTCAACAGCGACCAAATCGAGCATCCAGAGCCACTCAAAGAGGATGAAATCATTCAGAACCTCGAACATAAAGCAGTTGAAGAGCAAAATGAAGAAATTCCACAAAATAATTTACAGAATCAAGAGGAAAACAATGAACAACAGCAAAATTCATTTGCTGGCCAAGACAATTTCCAAAATTTACCAAATCAAGAAAACCAGATTGAAAACACCCAAAATCAGGAAAACAATTCTAATCCACAATGAAATTTTTTGTTATTACTTTTCGAAATCATCCAAAATGCGAGCCAAATATGAGTTTTAAAAGGAAGCCTGATCAAAACAACCTCGTTAATAATATCAAAATGAAAATTTCGCAAATTTAGATGATAACGACGTCAGCAGTCAAAGCATATAAGAATTAATATATATATCTATTGTTATTTGTATATTTATGTAAATACTTTTTTTGTATTTTAGATAAAAACAATAATTTATTAAACAAAACAAGCTTAGTAACCCATGTTACTAGTGTCCTCATCGAATGACTTCAAATTTTCATTATCTGGACCATCTGAGTCTTCAACAATTTTCTCTTGAACGTAGCCGATAGTACTTGGGTCAGAGACTTCCTCCCCTAAATCTTCACTGTCATTATCTTTGTTCTTTACGAGTCTCCAAAGGAAAAGCGCCATGACAGCCAAAGCCAAAAGCGCAATGAAGCCTAAGATGAACAAAATAATGAACTGTAAGGCAGGCAGGCCACCAACCTCATGGCTCTGTTCGTTAACAGCGATAATAATAATTGTGATCGTCTCTGTATATGTTTTGAAGTATGTAACAATATTGGTGTAGAAATAAGTGTTTGTTTGCGTTCCATCCTTTGAAATATCTGTTTGAATCGTGGTATTTAGTAATGTTGGCACATTAACCTCTTTTTTGGTTTTTTGTGTCATAATTGCATTATCTGTGTGAGTTAATTCTGATGGGAGTTCAAAAGATTTCGAAAATGGCGTGAAATCCGATTTGGGTTTTGGATCTACTTTTCCTGGCTTATCTTCATCGTTCTTTTGCGGTGGCGGTCTGGTAACTTGTGTTGCTTGATAGGTATAAACTGTTGGAGAAGGAATATTTGCGGTTTTTGACTCTTTTGCGCCATTTCCTGGTGTTGGAATAAAGATAACAGCTGCGCTGGATGTTACTTTGGTAGGCTTACAGTTTGGATCGTCTCCTGAACGTGGGACCTTTGATATAGAAACATGATTATTTATCCAATATCTACTTCCTTCGCCAACATAGTCTTGTGAGGCGTCCATTGTGTCCTTTATCGAATCCCATTTCGGTCTACCTTCGAATAAAATGTTGTGGCTTGGCGAAAGTCTGTCTACAGCAAAATCATAATTTATACCCATGTCAACGCTGTTATCTGTGAAGCAGCATTCTTGTGTTAAAAGTAAAACCTGAGTGTGTCCTATCTCATCACCAGCGGGGCTCTTTAAATCACCTGAAAGGAAGCAAATTGCGCCGCCGCCACGTGCTCGTAAACCTGTAACAACTGTATCGAATTTCTTATCTTTAATAGTTCCTGTTCTCTTTCTAATTGTATTTTTCTCGAATCTGCACTGAATGAAGTAAGTTTGAGAATTATAAGCTTGTACGGCTCCTCCTGTAAGTCTGGCAGTATTACTATTGAATTTGCATGATAGAAAAGCAGCATCATTAACAACAGTCATTAAAACTGCACCGCCACTCTCTGCGCCATTATTATCAACGAAATTACAGTTTGTACATTGTAATGAATATACTGCTTTATCTTTACCCTGTACGTATAATGCTCCTGCGTATTTAAAAGCAGTATTCTTCGAGAAATCAGTGTGAGACATAATCATTTGAGTTAATATAAGCGCGATTGCACCTCCAACACCTGCGCAATTTGACTCAAATTTTGTATTATCGGAGATTTGTATGGAGGAATCAGCTGCATATACAGCTCCACCGCATACAATTGATGTTGAAACTCCAAAACCAACGTTATTTTGGAATGTGCAACCTTTAATCGATATTGCACAGTTTACAAACTCTTTCCTTGTTGCCGATTTATCGTTATTTAGTTTAAAATTAGCATCAGCTTTGAATGTATCATCAACCCATGTATTATTTGTTTCATTATTCTTCTGAAACTCAGGAGGACTGACTTTGGCAATGACTTGGAATCCAAGACTCGACGAACAGCTACAACATGTAATGAAAACGAACATTAAAATTAAAATAAAATATTTAATAATTTTCATAAGTTTACAAACACCAGATGTTTTTGAAACTCAACCAAAAAGCATATTTTTGTATTCCTAGTCTATAATTTATAAAATTTTATTTGAATGTAAAATAGAAACAACATATTCACTATCAATAATATAAATATATCATTTCCGGTAAAAATATTTTTTGTGAAGGCACTCAAAAGAATTAAAATAATTTTAATCAATTTTATTTTAATTCGTAAGCATTTTATAGACATCGTTAAGACAGAATTTCATGTTTTTATCATTTTATCGGTATGTAAAATTTGCATAAAGAAGGGGGAGACACTAAAATATTTTTCTCAATTTTCTAGATTTTTCAATCTAAAACAGTGTCTGACACCCTCTTAATTTTGAATCTATTCGCTCTCTTATTGTTTTCAAATTATAATATTACAAAGAAACTATTTCTATAACATAATGAAAATCAATTTTCTATCGTCATTGATACATTTCAAATTTACTTATCAAAAACAAAGAATATATCAATTATATCTAAATTTTGAAATTTGAATGATTATTTACAGGCGAAGATGCATATGAAAAATGCTCAATAAATGATTATTCTCGTGTATATGATTATTTTCACTTTCAATTATTCTTAAATTTGAATTTATTAATCATGTTTTGATTGCTTTTTTTTGCACAATTAGTTGATGCAAATCGCTTTAATTCGTCGATGAATACAACAAATTTCTTATAATTTATTCATTATGAGCTATAATCTTACGATTATAATACTCCAAATTCAAATGAAGTATGAATGTCGATAATTTTTACGGGTAGATGGTAAAAGGAACAGTTATGTAAAATGCATTATATTTTATTTGAGAACGATCATATTAAACCTTTAACAAGAATTCTTGTTTTGATATATGGATAATTCATTATGTCTATCGAAATTCTTCAATATATTTCGTGTACGTAATAATAGCATAGTTAGAGCATGGATATTAACTAAAGATAGAAAAAATTATAAAAATTAATTCAACAGGTTTTTAATAAGTAATAAAGATTATAAAGTTTGTGTGTCTACTGATATCAAATTAAACTAAAATTATTATCAAACAAATTCTAAATTAAATTAATAAATTTTTCTAAACCATTCCTGTTATTTTCATTGATGGTTTGTACTGTGGTACAGTGATGCCAAGCTCTACAGGTACAGAGTCTTGCAATTTCTTGATAGAAGCGTTAAACTGATTATCAGTTCTTTCCAAGTTTTGTCTTTCAATTTCGATCTCCATCATTTGCTCTTCTTTCTCTCTCTGCCTTCTATCAGCGGCCTGCTTCATCTGCATCGTCTTGTAGTACTCCCTCTCGCGCTTAGTCTGCTCGGCGTTGAACTTCTCTTCGTCAAAGTATTCGTCTCTCGTTGGAAAAGTTTTCTTCGTCCTGATTTTGTTCTTTGCTTCGTTTTCTTTCGCCAATGTCTGCCACTCCTTCTTCCTGTCCTCTTCCTGCTTCTTCCTCTTCTCTATCATCGCTGTGCGCTCTTTTTCTGCGTTGATTGCGGCTTGAGATTCTGCTTTTTCCTGAAAATCGTCGATTTTCTGATTCTGCTGAGCTAAAGCTTTGGCCTGCATTTCTACGACAATAGCTCTGCGCTTTGTCTTCTCAAGGCGGACTTCTTCCTCACGTTTTGTGCGGGCTTCTTCGATTTCGGCCATACTTGCAGCCTGACGCTGTATTTCTTTCTCTTCTTCCTTCTGGCGGATGTGGCGAGTCTCTTTCATCTCTTGGAGCATCTGGTTACGCTTGAGAAAAACCTCACGAATTTCTTGGCGAACTTGCTTATCCTTTTCCTCCTTAAGAAGTTCCTTCATACGCTCATGTTCATTTGCACGCTTCATTGCTTCGACTTCCTGAAGCTCTTCTTGATGCTTTTTCTCTTGCTCTGCTTGATGAGCGCGTATTTGCTCTTCATAGTTTTCGCGGAGCTTCTGTTTATCACCCATGTGACGCTCTTCTTCCTTTTCAACAGCTTCTCTTGCAATTTTCAATTGATACGCTTCTTGTTCCTTTTCTTGCTCGCGCTTCTCACGGTTGTATTCCTTGAGAAGTGTGTTATATTCGATTTGTTTCTTGCGGACATTAATCGTTGTCTCGTAAATAAGACGCCTGCGATGGTCTTTAACTTTAGGAAGAGGCTTGTCGATAACAGGCTCCGGAGGCTGAAGTTCCTTTTGGTGGAGGACAGCTGTTGTGTTGATGGTTGTATTTAGAGGGAAATCGACTGATACGTATCTATCTCTTGTAGATTGCTTCGGAGGATGCGGCGGAAATTCGTATCCTTGGTCTGGGAAGAGATCCTCGTTGCCAAGGATATCAACCATCGTGTATCCGGAAGAGTAGGAATTGCGATATTTCTGCGTCCTCATCTTTCACTTTTTTGCTCGTTTTTTTGATTTTGAGTGTAACAAAATATTTTCGCCTAATTTCGATGTTTCTACAATCTACTAATCATAGATATCACTATTATCTTAAAATTTTTGTTTTTAGTTTAATTATTCCTAAGTCACGATGGCTTTACAATATAAAATATTTTACCAATAACTTATATTCGACTATTTGAATAGATATTTTTAAGGATAATAGGTAAAAATCAAATGTTTATTTTCGAAAAAATTATATATGAAAAATAGCAATGATTAGTTTGGATTCTCATAATCTATATATACACAAATATATTTTATTATGCATTGGTCATTTTCTAGCAATTATTTTGAATCAAAAAATATATTAGTTTTTTCATGTCATCGCGATGGATTTTTGGCCTGTCCTTGACCACAAATCGATGTTTGTAATGTGTTTAATATGACTTATAATTGAAATTAAATTCAACCTCAGATAAGTTATGCTTTAGCATGTAATCGGTGAATGCGATGGTATACATAGTTTAAGCGTTATCAAAATCTAAAGTCCAACATGTAGATAGATACTTCATGAAAATTTTCTGACATCTTACTTCATTTTTCTTCGATGAGTGAAGATAGACCTTTCATTTACATCCACATGATGACTGCATTGGATGGAAAGATCACTGGACCATTTTTCGATACAGAAGCAGCGAAAATTGTCGGAAAAGAATACGAATGGACATCAGAAACTTACAAACCAGATGCTTCTCTTATTGGTCGTAAAACAGTCGATGAGAACTTTACAAATTTCGAAGTCCCGCAGGTAGATGAGAATGATAAAGAATTCCCAGATGGAGATTTCGTCGCTGAGGATCATTTAAACTTGTACTTAGTTACCGTTGATCCATCAGGAAAGATAGCATGGAAGGAAAACACGCTTCAATACGATGTTCGTCCCCCTGCACATCTTATTGAAGCTTTAACTGAGAAACAACACCACAGTACAGGATGTACTTGCGCAAAAAGAATATATCATACGTAATTGCTGGAAAAACAGAAATTGATTGGAAACTTCTCATGAAGAAATTGAAATCTTTGTTCAACATCAATGTCTTGAGTGTTCAAGGCGGTGGAACAATTAACTGGAGCTTAATCAACGAGGGTATCGTAGATGAGCTCAGTATCACTCACACACCAATTGCTGATGGAAGCAATGATACAGTTACATTGTTTGAGCAGTCTCCGTACTTCCCAAAGGGAACCCCAGTCGAATTCAACCTTAAGGCTGTTGAAAAACTCGGCGCAGGAGGCCTCTGGCTCAGATACACTCCGAAATACGTTAAAAAGGAAGAGAAAGAGCGTCCATACTTGGGCCCATTCGATATTGGTACTCCAAACGTAGACCTTGCACAGTATTTCACTGGCCAATCTTATCGCAAACTGTTATCTGATAATGGCTGCAAGATTTCCAACATTACATTCGAGCCAGGCTGCAGGAACAACTGGCATATTCACCACAACCAGCCACAGATTCTCCTCTGCACGAGCGGCTACGGCTGGTACCAAGAGGAAGGAAAAGATGCACAACCATTGAAACCGGGCGATGTTGTTAATATTCCTGCTGGTGTCAAGCACTGGCACGGTGCAAGGAAGGACACATGGTTTGCACATCTTTCTATCTACCCTCCAGCACAAAATACAAAGACTGAATGGTTAGAACCTGTTTCCGATGAACATTACAACAGTCTCGTCTATAAATGAAATTATTAGTTCAATTGTACTGTATCGTTGCTATTTCAAATCGACTCGAATTTTTTAAACAATAATTTATGAAAAACATTTATTAATTTCATGAACAACTTTAAATATAGCTGTGATTCATATAGTTTAGCATATAGTAGAAGTTTTGTTATTTTACCCAGAATTCAGACTCTTTGTTGATCATATCAAAAATTACATGATAATATCAAAAATTTATATGACAAATTCATTAAAAAAATAATTTTACGTGACAAAAATACAGAAATTTTGATAGATTAACTTTTTACATGACAAAAACATTGAAAAATCTAATTTACATGACAAAAATAAAGGAATTGTCTATATTTATATGTCAGAAAATTTGAAAATTTGACTATTTACGTGGCAGAAATATTTGAAAATTTATATTTTCTGACGGATAAGTCCGTATAAAAATATTTACATGACAAAATTTTAAACTTCCTTTCGCATCTAACTAATCTATTTTTCAAAATTTTCAAAAACCACTAGATAGTTATAGCTATATGTTTTAACATAATATAGAATATACTGTGTTTTATAATAAAATGCTATGATGGTAGTAAATATTCTATGGATTTGGGTTGAAAAAGCAAGGAAAGTGAATGGGAGAATTTTGTCATTTGTCAGAAACAAAAAGCCACTTTTTATTAGAAACGCCCTGTCACGTTTTGAATATTTAAGGCAATATTCATAACATATTATAAGATATAATCATTACTAAACGAAAAATGCGATGGACCACTTTTTGTTAATACAAATGCTTCATGCGATAAAGAGGAGACTAAAGAAAAGAGAGCGTCGCGAACAACCCGTTCAAAGGGAATCTGTCTGCCTGGAGAGGATATCTAGCAACCTTTCTACTCGCGCCGAGCTTGGCGCAGTTTTCGATGAAAAATTAATCGAAAGAGAAAACAGATTAGGTAGATATATCATGATATTGGGACCACACGAAGTCGCTCCTGATGAACCTTCATTACTTTTTGTTTATCCGTCATGTAATTTTAATTTTGAACACGAATCTTTTAAAAGAGTTGCTCAATTTTGCTACCCGGTCGGTATGAACATGCCAGTTAAAGAAGACCGCATTATACAAAATCAATTCGTCTTCTGCTTAAATCAAGATAGCTCATTGCTGTTTGGTGTTTGCACACACTTTCATCTTGCCGATGATAACTTTCTGTCTAACTACAAAGGTAAAAACCAGTTTTGCGTATGTACAATGACACCAAATCCTCAAATTTCTGCCATTTTTGCATTTCACGAATTCATCATCCATTTAATTAGAAAGCGTTATACTTGCCTACCGGCTGATATTGAAATTCCTGATAAACCAGATTCATGGCTGTTTGACGAAAAAGATATTGAAAAATTTCAATCTTTCAATCCACCGCTTGCTCCTGTTGCTGATGATAAATTATTCTTCTCACTTAACTCGGATTTCGTACCAGAAGTCTTATTATCCGCAATTCGCTTAAATTTTCATATTTCAACTGCACGTCCACTTATGCTTTCGCTTGCTCCTGATATCACGATTGTTGTTACAGAACCAGCATCAGCTATGTATGGTATAGCTGCAGCTGCCTATGATATATTATTCTCAGCTCTAAATGTTGATAATATAGTAAGATACGTGCGTGCTTTAATGACAGAACAAAGAATTATAATACTTGGAAACGATCTGACGTCTGTTTCCATGGTCGCTCTTGCTGGCATGGCAATTTTATCACCAATGAGCTACAAAGGCTCACTTCTTCCTATTATACCTGATTTACCTGAGATTCTCGACTTCTTAGACTCACCAGTTCCATTCATCTTCGGTGTCATGAATACACCGAATTTCACACAAAGAGAAATTCCCGAAGATGTTACATTAATAAACTTAATTACTGGCAATATCTCATATCCAGATGTGATGCCACATATGGCTGGTGCTGGAGAATTGCGCAAAACGCTTAAAAATATGGTTTCAACGAAAGAATTTCGTGCCCCTCATGATCAAGCTTTCATTGAATTTCGCCAAAAGCAAGGACTCCCTATGTTACTCAAAAAGGATCTGTTTTTGAAGTACATATTCTCTCGTCGCGAAATTGAAATGACATTTCACGTGTTTAAGCGTTTCAACGAGAAATTCGTGTCTATAGATAAGTTGGCTGGATGCAGAGTCCGTGATACAACCGACCCTAACAACCCTGCCGTTGGTTTTGTTAAGGAAGCATATATGATTGATGTGTCTACAGAGGATTATGATTTTGTAGATATGCTTGTTGCCACGCAGACATTCCAAGCTTATGTGGAGACATCTTTCTTTACATAAATTTATATTGTTTGTTTTTAGAAATAAAATTATATTCTGTTTTGTTATTCATTATATCGATATATGCATAATATAATCAATCATTTCATTAAATGCGAAAAAAACGAGGTTGGAAAAATAAGTTTATCAAAATAAATGGAATATGCAAATATCATTTAAAGGAAATGAATATATATGCTACAACATTTAACATTTTATTGTTTGTATGTACTCTTATTCAACAGATAAATTAGTTTATCATATGGAATGAAAAATGACAACGAATATGATTAAAACGTAATTGGTATTCGAATTGTGTTATATAAATGGTAAAGGAACTTGAATGCCGTCAGGTTTTTTTCTATTTTGATTCTTTGATTGATAATAATGAAGAAATCTGATTAATAAGTATCCAATATGAATATTTGATTGTACATTAATGGTCAAGTTGAGCGTTCTTCGTTCATTTCTCAAGAATTAAAATAAATTATAAAAAAATTAAGCTATTATGCAAAATTTCATTAGATTTCAAGGTGTAGTAACATAAAATTATCAAATTTCGATACCAAATAAGCCAGCTGCGTCAAAATAATATCGATGCCATTTGACTTTTTTCGAAATTCTGATTTTTTCAATTCATCTTTTCTATAGTTTACAAAAAATGTACTCCAAAAAAATTTAATCATGTTTTTATTATATTTGCATGTTAATTATAATATTGATAATAATCATTTTTTCCTAAAAAAATTAAATCTTAATTTTATTATAATAATGTGTTAATTCATATAAAGATCTTAAATATTTGTAAAACAATGCGTTTTCTATAGTTTTATGGGTGATTTTTGAAGATATTCCATTAAAAATGATGTCAGTCTTAAGATGTTAACGAATATGCAAGATAAATTCGATTTCACACATCTTTATATTTTTAAGAAAAATTCTTTCAAAATTTTCCAAAAAAATTAATCGATTTAAATATATCCCGGTTAATGCTTATAGTCACCGAATATATCTACCATTTGCAAAAATAATTGACCAGATAAAACTGATCGCGGCACATTATTCAAATTATTCTGGCACTTTTCACATCTTCTCCTAAAACACCAAAATATTATCTTATATGCTCAAAAGAATATATTTTCAACTTTTTATCTCGTTATCAAAATTTTTTGTTCGGAAAAAGATTCATAAAACATGTCCTAGATATCGAAATATAAAATTTTTGAATTTGTAATTTTTTCTTAGTTATTTTTTTTTTAGATGGAGCCGCGCCTCATCTCTCGAGACATTGATCTCCAAAATGGAGAACCCGAAGCCAAAAGACAAGAAATCCTGAAGTACTTCCAGCAGACTTGGGAGCTCGATGAGATGGTTTATTCCCAATTAAAATCTGATGAGATCTTCTATCACCGTGGTGACCCATTAAGGCATGTTATCATCTTCTACTATGGCCATACAGCATCATTTTATATCAACAAGATGATGCTCGCTAAGATGATTGATCACAGGATTAAGCCAGAGTTCGAATCAATCTTCGCGATCGGCGTCGATGAAATGTCATGGGATGACCTTAACAACAAGCACTACAACTGGCCATCAGTCGACGACTGCCGCAAATTCAGAGCCGAAGTCAAGGAATTGGTTGAGAACTACATCAAGACAGCACCATTAACGATGCCAATCACATGGAACAACCCATTCTGGGTCATCATTATGGGTATCGAGCACGCCAGAATCCACATCGAAACATCATCTCTTCTCTTAAGGCAGTTGCCTATTGACGAGCTCGTCCCAGGCAGGTTTGGCAAGATCTGCACTGAATATGGCGAAGCATTACACAACGAACTCCTCAACGTTCCAGGTGGAAAGGTCCGCCTCGGCAAGGACTTTAACCATCCACTCTACGGTTGGGATAATGAATACGGATTCCATGAGGAAGAAGTAAAGGAATTCAAGGCATCAAAGTACCTTGTCTCCAATGGCGAATATCTTGAATTTATCAAGGCCGGCGGCTATCAAAATCAGAAATACTGGACAGAAGAAGGTTGGAACTGGAAGACATACAAGAAGGCTGAGATGCCACTCTTCTGGATCAAGGAGGGAGAAAATTACAAACTCAGACTCGTCGCTGAGATCATTCCAATGCCATGGAACTGGCCAGTCGAGATCAACTACCTCGAAGCTAAGGCTTTCACAAACTGGAAGGCCGAAGCAACAGGAAAGAAGATCAGGCTTCCAACAGAAGCTGAATGGATGAGACTCTACGAGCACTGCGGCATCAAGGACATCCTCGAGTGGACATCTTGCCCAGGTAACCTCAACTTCGAGCACTACATGTCAACATGTCCAATCAACAAGTTCGCATTCGGCGAGTTCTACGATGTCATTGGCAACGCATGGCAGTGGACAGAGACACCAATCACAGGCTACCACGGATTCAAGGTTCATCCAATTTATGATGACTTTACAACACCAACAATCGATGGCAAGCATAACCTCTTCAAGGGTGGCGCATGGCTCTCATCCGGTAATGAGGCAACAAAGTACGCTCGTTACGCATTCAGACGCCATTTCTACCAAGTTGCAGGCATCAGATACGTCGAATCAGAGCAGGACGTTGTTATCCACAACAACGAGTACGAAACTGAGCCGGATGTCACAGTTTCATGTGAATTTAACTATGGCGACAAATTCGAAAAGAATCCACTTCTCCCAACATTCTACTCCCAGTTAAAGAAGCTCGTTCTCGATCTTACAAACGGCAAGGGCATCAAGAGAGTCCTTGACTTGAACGCTGACACTGGCCGCCTCGCATTCGAACTTGCACCACACTTCGAGCACATCACAGCCCTCGATTTCAGCGCTAGATTCCTCAAGTTCGCTATTGCCCTCCAGGAGAGAGGCTGCGCAAGGTACATGTTCAAGGATGAAGGTGAACTTGTTCATTATCGTGATGTCGTCCTCAAGCAATACGAATTGAACAAGACAGATAACATCCTCTTCATGCAGGCTGATGCCCACAATATTAAGCCAATCTACACAGGCTATGATTTGGTTATTATTCCAAATCTCCTCGAAGAGCTTATCTACCCACGCAAGGTTCTTTCTGAAATCCACACAAGAATGAACCCAGGTGCAACACTCATCATTTCATCAGATTACGAATGGGATTCAAACATTTGCCGCGAACCACTTGGTGGCTTCAAGAAGGATGGCGAACCAGTCACATCTCTTGACGGCCTCAAGGAAGTTCTTAAGCCACACTTCGAATTAGTTGAACAGCCACACGAAATCTCATTCTTGATCAAGAAGTCATCTCGCGTTTCTGAATTCAGAAGAGCTGAGGTTACTGTCTGGAAGCTCAAGTAATTTTAATGAAGTGAATTTAATTTATTAATTTCACCACTGGCGGAAAAGTGGAATCTATCATATTAACTATTTTATTTTTAGATTAAAATGATTTTATCTTTTTCTATTAAGTTCAAATTTTTCTTTTCCATAAATTTGTATCATTTGAGAGCTGAGCTCATTCAATATGACAAAACAAACTATGTTATTTGTTAATTCTATCTTTTAAATGATACAAAACTCCCATAATATAATGAAATATTAACAAATATTCATTAAATTTTGCTCAAATTCTGTATATGGAGCATTAAAGACAAGTATATATTTGCTCTAATGAGTGTCTATAGGTCGTTTTGCTCTAAGTGCGTGATTTTCAAAATGTAGAAAGTGTAGTAAAAATTGTACAAAAAATAACTTAAAATTTAATTTTTTCATGTTTAAAACGATAAAATTATGAAAATATATAATGAATTTTACAGTATATTATGAGTTATTCATATATTTGATCTGAAATCATTTTTTTCTATGAAAATTCATGAAATTTTGATTATAATTATGTATAAAAACACTAGTAATATCAATATATTTGCTCAATGAAACATTTTAGTTCATTAAATATTAAGAATGTTGAATGGACCTGATGAAGCAATTGAATTTTTAAGGAATTTAACGGATGAAAGTTTAATGGAAGCATTAGTTTCCGGATTGAAGTTCGATCAAATGATAGATGTGCAGCTGAAAGCAGATCACAAAGTTAATTTTTCTTCAACTTTGCTAAATATTGCAGCAAGGTATAATTTCACACAAAGTATTCAAGTTTTGTTGAACAATGGAGCTAATATTAACCAAATAGATGCAAATGAATTCAATGCTCTTGATTTTTCATCTTCAGCATTCGATAATGATGCAACAGTACTATTATTGATTAAAGGTTGCCATGTAAATGACTCACAAATGCTTGCTAACTTGTTAAATATGGATGATGCCATTGAAAGATTAACTTTGTTTTTGATTTATAGTGAAAAACCATCGAATTTGTTAAAATCAGCAAAAGAAAGGAATAATACACAAATAAATATGATCATTGATAGATGTTCCTCTGATTCAAATAATTGTTTTAAAGTAGTTTCAAATTATTTTTTGATGAAAACGCCAAAATGGAGCTCAGAGTTTAACCAGTTTACTACAATGTTTGAAAGAATTGAATTTTTAATGGAAGAAATAGACAATATCAAGCGTCCTGATGCGCAAAATTTAAAACAATCAATATCAAATTTAATAGACAAAATCAATCGTTTATCAAAGCATCTCAATGATACCAACATGATGTTTAGCGAAAAGAAGCAAAGATTTGTTGAATATCTTCCATTTTGCGAAAAATCGGTTCTAAAGATAAGTGAAGCCTTTCAAATAATGGAAAATTCAAGTTTAATGCACAAATATGCAATGAAATTTGAAATAAATCCATATATTCATTGCGCAATTTATTGCGTAAAATATAACAATATTGATCAGTGCAAACAGTTTTTATTCAATCAATTGTCACAAATAAAACGGTCAATAGAAAACATTCCTAAATTTGATGACATATTAAAGGAAATGAAAGAAAAATTCAATGAAATTGGACAAACTTTTAGTGTTACAACTTGCTTACATATCAATAATCTTAGAAACCATTTAGAGGAATTTATTCCCGAAATTGTTTTTAATCAAACACTTGGAAATTTCATAGAATTTCAGATTTCAGGGAATATTACGAAAACTGAACAATTCATGTTCGACACGACAGATATTGATATAGCAATAGCAAATCTCCGTGTTGCAGTGTTAAGATCACAATGGAAATTCTCAAAAGCAAAAAATGATGAAAACTTAAAGGCAAATAACTACCACAAGCTCACAGAATATGCAAATCTATGTGAAAACAATGAACATTTGAAGAAACAACTTCACGATTTCGAATCTTTCCCATCAAGTTGTCCTTATTGCAGGAATCATGTCGCATCATATATATGTCCATATTGCAATGCTTTAATTTGCTGCAACAATTGCAAAGACTCAATAAATACTTGCAAATATTGCAACTGTTCAATAAAAGATGCCATTAAGATCAACAAAACATGCTACTTTGGCTTCGATGGCAACAAAATGTAAATGATCAAAAATTTTCATGCATAGAATCAATAATTTTATTTAAGCTACATTCATGATCTTATTGCAACTGATTACAAAATGTTATATACAGTTGAGCAAATTTTATCGCAACTGATAGCTAGCTGAGTGTTTGAATTTAGTTGCAATACTCAATATTATATTTCTTTAAGAAGCATATATTTTATTTATATAAAAGAATACACGGCTTTAATTATTGCTTCAGGATTTGAACATCATCAAATTTTCAAATACATTCGGCCTAGTATGTGATATATGATGTATTAAGTGGGCTAATATGCAAACAGAAATCTCATGAACAATAATCTGAATTTGATTTTCGTTATTACAAGTATTTATGCGAAAAAACTCAGGAAAATAACATCTCTGAATAACAAATTATTCATGGACCTTCTTATTAATATCGAAAAGATAAAAATACAATTATTTGATTTACATGACAAATAATTTTACATGTCAAATTAATTTACATGACATTTTTTTAAAAATCTTTTTTAATAGTAGCATTCGTTTCTTTATTGTATCACGAAAATAAATCCATAAAAGTTAAATGTATAAACGTTATGATAAAGTTGGGATATATCGGTTCTATATAAAACCGCGACGAAAACGACACTATCACATATTTCATATGCTCATGATACTATTTAGCATACTTTACATGCTATATAACCTGTTAAAAGTACAAATCGAAATAATTCCTCTGTTTTCTCAAGTTCCTGCGCGATATACATTCGATATTAACGATTCAATGGCAATAATGAATGCATTAATGAATGATTACGTTCCAAATCATAAGTGTGTGAAATGCAGAATTCGTCCACAAAGCAAAATCGATACTTCAACGCCCAGAGATGTCGCAATGACGACATTTATCGTCCAGGGTTCAGGAACAGTCATGTTAGCGAAAAATGTGCGAACTTTTACAAAAGCTACATTTCTGATCTTCACAGACGATGATGGATATAATAATATCGATAATGCATCAAAGAAATACATAAATAACTGCGGAGGACTGATTGTTAATGTGCATAGCTCAGATATTACTGATGATTTCTTTTTCGCGCGATACAAAACGAAAATCAACATGTATCACTCGTTCATGCAAAGATTTTACGCCCATGTGAATAGAGTAGCGTATTTTGATAGCCAAGACTTTCTTTTTCAAGATATAATTTTTAATGAAGATGAAGAATACTCTTCAGGCTTAACACTATTTCCAGAGAGAAATAAACTAAAAATGCTCCACGAATTAGAGGAAATTAAACAAAAAACTCAAGATTCTGGTGGAATCGATCCACAAATTATTGGTGAGAAAGGAGTAATCAACGGATGCTGTGGTGCTGGAGTATCACCATATGTCGCACTGCTGTTTGACTTAGTTATAAAGGATTTGAACCATTATCACATGATTACAGACCAATCGATGATGGCATATTATGCATACAACGATTTCATTCCTGACTTGAAGTTACACTACGACGGCATGGCAATGATCGACCAGACGCCACTCCATACTTCCGTGCTTGGCCAGATAAGGGAAAAGAATGAAACCTTGGTGACGAGAGGCAAGTTTAAGTGGCTGCATCATATCAATCACAGACAAGACGCTGATGTGATGCTTGGATTCTACAGGCACTGCCAGAGGGATGATTACAACGTGAAAAACTACTTCAACGGACTCTCTGATGAAGAATTAGAAGCTTATGATAAGAAATTCGGATTTTTCATTCACAAAAGCAGATAACTTTTGTTTTTCATTTTTTTTGTTTGTTTTATGTTTTATTTATGTAAATAGATTCAGCAGAAAACTGAAAAATCTCCATTACGCTCAGATTGTATATTAAGATATTTTGAAATTGTCATTTTGGCTTCATTCCATTTGCAATAGCTTTTGTTTGCTAAATATAATAGTTATAGGATCTATAAATTACTGAATAATTAATTTAAATGTGAATTTTGATTTAAAGTGAATTCGCCGTTTTTAGCGAAGCCAGGCGATTACACTCTTGCATCTAGAATAAAGGAAACGAATTAACAATAATTGATATTCATAGTATTTTTATAAAAATAGAATCTCATTCTAAGACATATCTCATTTAATTCAATTTAGATTGAATTAAGGATGTCGCAAGGTAACCCAAGGGGGAAAAGTGGGTTACTAGTGGGTTACCTGTCAAAAATACGTTTTTAAACAATTTCCTTTGTTTTATCTGATACAAGCACTTTGAATCAATTTTAAA